>CM033470.1:326243240-326350740 GCA_019447015.1 Hymenochirus boettgeri | reverse complement strand
TCTGTGATATTCATTCATCCAGGTCATGGTATATTTGTAATATTCATTCATCCAGGTCATGGTATATCTGTGTTGGTTCTCATTCATCCAGGTCATGGTATATCTGTGATGGTTCTCATTCATCCAGGTCATGGTATATCTGTTGTATTCAATTAGATCAACTGGACTTGAAGTTGATCTTCAAGTCCAGTTGATCTAATTGAATACAACAGATATAGATTACATATATATCTACAATTGGGAGAAGGTTGCCCAGACAGAGCCAGCCCCCCAAAAATTTAAGGGAGTAAGTTCTTAGTGCAGACAGTAAACTGGCTATAATAGATAGTTTAGTTCAGTGGAAGGGTGTCCATTGATGGGTAAGGGGTTGTATTTAACCCATCCTGTGATTGGGTAGAGTGTTTTAACCATTTAAACCATTGACTAAATGTGATCTTACTTTAAAGGCCCGGGTCTTGTCAAGCGATAAAGGCGCAAATCGGAAACTTTCAGGGAGATTCAATAAAATTCTAACGTTAAAAAATGGTGCTAATTTTGCCCCAACCAATCAGATATTATTTAACATTTGAAAGCTAACATCTGATTGGTTGGTGCAAAATTAGCACCATTTTAATGATATGAACTTTTATTGAATCGCCCTTTTTGTGTTGTGTGCTTGCCACTATATAAGGTTGAAGAGTGAATTGTCTGTGTGTCCTCTCTCTAGTATACTTGATTACATACATTATTTGTATACATATCTATTGAAGAGTTGCCAGCCTGCTGGCTTTTATTGTATCTGCAGGTCTTTTATTTTTGCCTTTTTTGCCTAATGATAGAGAGAAATGTGTGTTCAAATATGCAGGTTCGCTATAAAATAAATCACAAACCGTACATACATTCTTTACTTTCTAATTAGATTTACATAGTTTTACCTTTGTTGAACCTTTAATTTAGCAAATCTATCATTACTAATAAAGAACATCTGGCACAAACCACTTTGTTGTGCTTGAAATCTAACCCCAGTGGCACAGCTGAAGTGGGAGAGAAACAGGTGCAAGGCAGGAGGTAGAATGCAGGGTACGTTAGAGATTAGTGTATAAGCCTGGAATCCGTAGGTTGTAACATGGGCCACGTCTCAGTAGGTTAAAGACAGTCTTTCTGCAGTCGATTAGAAAACATCAGGCGGCTCGTAGATCTTGCAGACAAAGGCCTGATCTGCCAGAGATAATACATTGTCTTTGGCAAATGGTAAAGGCAGGATCTCCATATTATCCAAACTAATATCAGATCTTTCCAAGAATAGAGCTGCGGATCTCATTAAAGTAAATGAAAGCACAAGTCTTCTTTTATTGTTGGTGGTTATGGAGTTAAAGAGCTTCAAAGGTTCAGCAGTAACATTGTAAATATATTTAAATATAAGGGTTTTAGTTAAATGTTTATGAGTAAAATATTAAAAGCCTTCCATCCACATTAAAAGGGAAGTTCAGTACAAATTACACTAAGCTTAATCCGCCATCTGATGATTTCTTTGTAGAAAAGTACCAACTTATTCTTTGCATGAATATTAGTGTCTGTTATGGTCTTGCCCTTAACTCAGCTCCCTGGGTTGATTCAGTTGCTCAGTAGAGATCTGAGCATGTTTGACCCATCCAACAGCCAATCAGTAGAAATTACTGTTAGGAACATTCCAATGAAGTGTGCATTCTGGGAAGAAGAACCTGAAATGCCACTACTGACCACAGCAAATGGTATGAAATCAATTTTTTTTAAAAATGACAAAATGTAAAATAATTAGCTGTGTCTTAAAGATGAATTATTTAAAATAGAAGTATTTTTTTTCCACTGAACTTCCTCTGAACCCCAGTGTAAAAGTCCAATCTAGTTACCTTGGGTTATAATGTTAGTAGAGTAGAGATAGACATTGGCAACGTTATATTCTACCAATTTATTTATATATAACATACACAGCTGCCTTAAAGGAAGTGTACTGTCCTTATGTATGTACTGTTCTTACATACCTTACAATGGGGGATATTCTGTTATGTACTTGAAATGACATTCACTATTACACACTCCATTGTAATCAACTCTTATCCCTTCCTACAGTCAAGCAATGAAAGGTAATTCATTAAACCGTGATATTGCTGATTAAAGAACTATCATGCAGAGACTCCCATTGATTTTATAACAGGTCAATTAAAGGGTGGACCCCAAGTGTAGATTAAATCTACTACAGGGCAAATGAAAAAACACTTATCATTTTCAATCAGTGCAGTTTTTCTTTTATGTGCTGTGGAAACGCTTTGGATTTTTTCAGCCGATAATATTACAAATAATATAGTTTAGTGGTAAGAGAGATAAGAATATAATAGTTATTATGATCTTCTGTAATTGGAACGTTTTACTCCTAAACCAGCTAAAGGCTCTACATAGGTGTTGGAACAGGTATGATTGTCCATGACACGCGGCCTGATAGAGAAAAATGGCTTCCTGTGTGACTGTCTAGGTGGGTGGGTTTATAGGTTGGGTTGGGGTGGTCTAGGGGTGCAGTCGGATGGGTTAGACCAAAAGTCACACCATGTGCTCGGTCAGTTACTGATGCGCCACCAGTGTGGCTCCCAACAAAATGTAGTTTGGGAGACCCTGGTCTGTGATCATCTTTATCTGCATAAATTATCAGGTTTGCAGGTCAGTATGGATAGAAGGACTTCAAGACTTCATTGAAGTACCTGCCAACGTTCTCCGGGACAGAAGTGCCATGCTCTGTCCACAGACTGCCCTATTCCATTCAAACTCTGCCCAGGCCTGCAGGGACAGGACCTTATAAATGGGAATATCAGTTTTCATCTGTCGAATCATCTGTCGAATCCGTGCTCCCTAAAATCAGTTTTCATCTGTCGAATCCGTGCTCCCTAAAATCAGTTTTCATCTGTCGAATCCGTGCTCCCTAAAATCAGTTTTCATCTGTCGAATCCGTGCTCCCTAAAATCAGTTTTCATCTGTCGAATCCATGCTCCCTAAAATCAGTTTTCATCTGTTGAATCTGTGCTCCATAAAATCAGTTTTCATCTGTCAAATCCGTGCTCCCTAAAATCAGTTTTCATCTGTCGAATCCGTGCTTCCCTAAAATCAGTTTTCATCTGTCGAATCCGTGCTCCCTAAAATCAGTTTTCATCTGTCGAATCCGTGCTCCCTAAAATCAGTTTTCAATCTGTCGAATCCGTGCTCCCTAAAATCAGTTTTCATCTGTCGAATCCGTGCACTGTATCTGTCCAGGAAAATTGTCAGGTTAAAGGTATTTGTGACCAATTTTTATTTATATTTAACGTCCACTAAAAGTCATTGGATTTCCATAATCCCGAGAGTTTCCCCGCTGGAAGTTGAATTTTATTTTTACATTTGTCTATATTGTGCGATCAGCAGATTCCGAGTGGTGGCAGCTCTATTTAGCTTATTTGGATTTGGTGCAGCAATAACCCAACTGCTGACGGCATTCAAACGCCACTTTAATACTTGGTTTTCTATGGCTTATCATTCCTCCCATCCATTTACACTTAGATGGGTTTAATGGAATTTCTGTAGAACACGCAATAGGAAAGGTTTCTATAAACGCAGAAATATTGGCTGCCGGTTAATCTGAAGTTGCTTAAATCTCAGGACGGGTTTTCTTTGAATTGCATTGCCCTGCTTTCAGTTCCATCGTCATCTGTGCAGCTGTCCTGTGTTTACGTTGTTTAGAATGGAAGAGAATATATATGTATAATATATCTGTAAAGGGGTTTGGGCTGTATAGAAATGTAGATTTCTATATAAAAGTAGATCATATAAATGGAATCTCGTGATACAAAGATTGCAATCTTAAAGGAGAAATGACAGCTGCATCTGTAAGTAAATGATTGCTAAAATGAGCGCTATACTGTTTTTCAAAAGTAGTTAACTGCTTACTGGCTGTGCTCCCATTGTGTCTGTATAGCATGTTCACGTTTCATGCTTCTCTTATTTTAGAACTGGGACTTAATCATAGAAATTACAGCCTTTTACAGGTATTTTCATGTGTGCATTTTAAAGCATCATTTTTTTCCTTTTTAGCATTTATTAGGGAACAGCACCTTAGGGGTTAAAAATGTAGTTGTGCATACAGTGCCATCTAGTGGTTGATTTAAAAAAAAAAAACTACAGCATCCTCCCCAACGCCCAGACTTCAAATCCCTTTGGGCATGTGAAATAGAAAAAATAACCTTTGAGTAAGCAAGTGGATAGGTTTTTTTTATTGTAACCATTTGCTAGTCAGTGGCAAAGTTGTTCTATAATATGATTATATTGGTGATGTATCACATTCGGTATAACTCATTGTAACACACTCAGCTAAGGCCCCAAGATGTGTTTTAACTCTAATTGAGAAAATTGTTCTGTACAGCGCAATATATACACTGTTTCGCTTATCTGGCAATAAAATGAACTCAATTGCTGCTCTATGTTTGAAAAAAAGATTGGTAGCGCCATAAAAAGAGTTTTAGCTGAACGTTTACAAATTTACATAATTTGTTTAGCAAAAAGAAAAGGAGAAAACAAAATCCAGCCTGCCTGCCTTGGACTATACGGAAACCTGAGAGAGTTTCAAAGGGGATTTTATTCCAATGCAAAAGGGATGGACGATAAATGGACCTCCTATGTGTACCTTAATGCCAGCTGACACTCACCGAACGCTACCAAATTGTGTCTCAGCCATTATCTTACATCTATAGCTACATCTATACAACATTCCAATTCTAGATGTCCCATGGTTCTGGTGATGTAAGGTCCATACAAGTTTATGGTGCTGGTGCTAAATAAAAATTTGGCTTACATGAAGGTGCTACCAGAAGCAAAGGGTCTTGGTGGGGTAAGGAGGAGCAGCATCAACAATATTATTTATTTTTTAAGAATCTGATAACTTTTTTAAAGATTAAATATGCAGCAGTTCAGGTCATCGTTACACAGGGAATCAACTGACTGAACTTTTATTATTAGACTTTTTTATACTTAAAAAAGTGTTCGGTGAGTGTCTGTAGGCTATATCTGCTGCTAACTGTGATTACTGGACCACTGAACTGTGAATGTACTTAGAGACACTGTTGATGACTGTACTGAAAAATAATTGTGCAGTAAATAATACATGTTCTTTAAAGTCTAACTGAAGTATAATTATCCCAGCATCAGTAATGATTAAAATATGCCATTATTAAAGGTATTGTACACTGAAAAAATTACTTTGCCTAAATCTATAAATAGTAATAGACATGTAAGAAGCACTTACTCTGATGTGTTTGTGTTGCTGCAAGACTTCAATCCAGTACTTGTTTTGCTCAAGCTCAGTTCCTCAGTTACCCAGCCCTCTACCAGACAATCTGACCCTCTGTGAGGGCAAGCATGCTCAGTAATCCTTATGAGGCAGCATTGGGAGAGGGAATTTCCCACCATGCAGTTTACATACCAACTCTCACCATTTCAGCTACAGCAAAACTATACATAACAGAAGAGTTTATGATAATCAGGCACTTGATTGACAGCTGAAATGTTTGATGTTCCAAATTGGATATCTAAAGAAATAATATACAGATCAACAAATAAATGGTATAGTTATAGTCGGGGTAAATTATAGTTTCCAGTAATGAGCAATTTGAAAAAAAACTAATTTTCCTGTGTACATATCCCTTAATAAGAAAAAAAAACATAACAAAAACATTCTATACCATTCCTGCCATCAGTTTTATATGGCCACTTTAGTGGTTAATTATCCAATGTTTATCAATGCTACCTGCAATATGGTTCCTAAAGCATGGTACACACCATGCAATAATTCCTCCTGACCAACTGGTCGCAATAGCAATAGTGGCCGCAGCCGACAGTTTGCCGCGACAGAGCACGCGGTCCGTAGAGGACTGCACGATTGACAGTGGTTTTCGGACATGTTGTGCATTCATCCGATCTGGACAAATGAACAATAGGTTGCGTCCGATATACCATGCAATTATTACAGCCTGATCGACTGCTACACTGAACGATCGGTCGACCGGGCCGAAATATTGCATGGTGTGTACCATGCTTAAAGGCTATGTCCACCCTGAAAAATTTTTTTTTATATATGGTCCCCCCTGGGCTCCCAGCCCCAACCGCTATAATTTTTTTTTAGAAAGCCCCCCAAACTCTACTTACCTCCCCTCGATCCTCCGCCGCGCTCCCGGCCCTCTGCTTGCAAGGAAATGCAAGCAGAGGGGCGGGACCGGCAGCCGCGTCTGTGATTGGCTGAGCGGCAGCCAATCACAGACGCGGCTGCCGGCAGCTCACTTCGCCGGAGGAAAGAGGAAGGGTAAGTAAGAGTTTGGGGAGCTTTCTAAAAAAAAAGAATATGCGGTGGGGCTGGGAGACATGGGGAAATGATTACTTAAGGGGTTTTATGCTAGGGGGAGGGATGTAGAACGGGAGGGAGAGGGAGGGGGAGGGAGGGGGGAGAAGGGCTGCAGTACGCATGGCAAAAATCTACCTGAGGCCAGCTAGCAGGCAGTGTCCTATATGGACTCTGCTAGCCCTGGTAGTCATTTTTTGGGACTTTGGGGGGGGACTACAGGAGAACCCTATGGAGCTGGGATGTGAGGTAAGGATTAACTACACTACATGGTGGGGCCAGTAGTTGGGGGTGGGGGATTATAGTTTTGGGGGTGGACATGCCCTTTAATGGGTAAGTAAGGTAGCACAGACATGAAGAAATGTACATTAAAAGGGCAAGTACATCCCCAAATTAATTCTTTATAGTTATGCTAATCACCACTTCTCCCACCCCCCACACCCATATGGTTCTAGCTACCTTTTGAAAGGACCTACTAGCTGGTTCATGCCTTCTCTGCAGCTGTGATGTGTTTGTTATTAGCACAGCAGCAGTGGAAGCCGAGAAGTGGGTGAGGAATTTGGGTCTGTAATTCCTTTTAGGGGCAGTTTAGAAAAGGGAAGTATAACTAAATAAATGAGATGAATTACAGATTTTGCTGTGGAAATGCCATTTAAGTGCAACCCTGGAGATGTCAATGACAGTCAGATTTGATCCAACCGATTAGTACTGATGGACCCTGGTTCTGCTGTTAAGGATTCTGACGGAAATCCATTTGTATGGTAATAAAACGTAAGGCCACATGGGTTCCTAAATAAATTGTTTACTGACACGGTAACCCTTTCTTACTAACCTGCCACAAGCTTGCTACAATGAGGAAAATGTAAACAAAATTGTTCCCTGATATTATGTACCCCGCTGTACCATTCATATCTGGGAAACAGATGCATTTTTGGAGATCTTTAAAGGACAATTATACTCATCTTTTCCCCGATCCACTGCACGAGTACCCAGGGTGAGGACCTAAAATCGCTAAGTCCTCACCCTGGGTTCTTTCTCTAACTCCTGCACTACTTACGCAAATCTGCTTCGGCGATCCAGACTGTTCCACCTCTCTTCTACTGTCAGTGACAGTCACGAGGGCAGCCAATGGGAAGACACGCCTCCTTGCAGAGCGTATCTTCCTATTGGCTGCCTCGCGATCTGTCATTGAAGCAGGAAGAGCGGAGGAACGAGCGATCGGCGAAGCAGATTTGGGGTAAGTAGTGCAGGAGTTAAGAAAGAACCCAGGGTAGGACTTAGCGATTTTAGGTCCTCACCCTGGGTACTATGCAGCTATGGAAAGGAGCGAGGGTGAGTGGATTAACTTGTCCTTTACCTTGTGATTTATTACACAAGAACTCTGATTGAAATATGATAGATCACTTGGTTTTATCTGTGTTTCCTTGTGATTTCTTTCTCTACACTCCTTCCTCCCTTATCACGAGGACAAGTATTCAGTAAGATAACTAGAAAGGGAAAGTTTAATAAGTATAACTTTGAATTTGGCTGAAAGACTGCATTTGGGAAGGAATTTGTGTGTTTGTGCTGCAGATTTTAAAACTCAATAATGTCAATGTGAGGACATTGTTGTTTTTTACTTACCCTTTAAATATGTCACATGCATTAAAGTAGTCAGTTGGTGTGGGGTGTATTCATATCAGGTGTGGGGGATAAATACTACTATTTTTGATGATGGTCAAAATTGTTTTTTTTACTTTAGTTACCCTTAACGTTGGCTGCCATAGTAATGGATAGTAATCAGTAGGTGTGTGTACCCGGTGTCTGGTTGAGGGGGTATATCTTTTTGTGTTTACAACCATAAAACTATCTTTTATTGAGAATATAATTGTTTTTTTTTTTACTTTAGTACCCTTAAATATGGCTCCCACAGTAATGGATAAGTAGATAGTAGTGTGGTGTACCTGGGTCTGGTTGAGGGGGTATGTCTTTTTTTTTGTGTTTATAACCATAAAACTTCTTTTATTGAGGTAAATCTAAATTAGTTTTTTGACTTTAGATACCCTTAAATATGGCTTCCATGGGAATGGAAAGGTAGGTCAGTAGGTGGGTGTACCTGGGTCTGTGTGGGGGGTTGGGGGAACCACCATTTCTTTTATGACCATGAACAAAACTGTTTTGAAATATCCACTTTGAGGATTGTTACCATTAAAGTCTATGGAACCAAAATGTCTGAAAATTTGCCGATAACGCCGTAACGCTTCCGCGGATTAGTCGGTTGGGACAAATTATTGTATGGTGTGTACCCAGCTTTAATGGGAGAATCACATTGAGCTCAGTTCAGACATGTCACTGATCACTGAATGCAGGGAGTTCTGTATGGGAAGGGCCAGTGAATGCAGGGAGTTCTCTATGGGATGGGCCAGTGAATGCAGGGATGGGCCAGTGAATGCAGGGATGGGCCAGTGAATGCAGGGAGAATCACATTGAGCTCAGGTCAGACATGTCACTGATCACTGAATGCAGGGAGTTCTGTATGGGAAGGGCCAGTGAATGCAGGGAGTTCTCGATGGGAAGGGCCAGTGAATGCAGGGAGTTCTCGATGGGAAGGAACAGTGAATGCAGGGAGTTCTCGAGGGGAAGAGCCAGTGAATGCAGGGAGTTGTTGAGGAGAAGAGGCAGTGAATGCAGGGACTTCTCGAGGGAAAGGGCCAGTAAGTGCAGCAAGTTCTCGATTGGAAGGGCCAGTGAAAGCAGGGCGTTCTCAAGGGAAAGGGGAAATGAGAGCAGGGAATTCTCGAGGGACAGGGCCAGTGAATGCAGAGATTTCTCAATGGGAAGGGCCAGTGAATGCAGAGACTTCTCAGGGGGAAGAGGCAGTGAATGCAGAGAGTTCTTGAGGGGAAGAGGCAGTTAATGCAGGGAGTTCTTTTGGTGAAGGACCAGTGAACGTAGGGAGTTCTTGATGGAAAGGGCCAGTAAATGCAGGGAGTTCTCGATGGGAAGGGCCAGAGAATGCAGGGATTTCTCGAGGGGAACAGGCAGTGAATGCAGGAAGTTCTATGGCGAAGAGCCAGTGAATGCAGGAAGTCCTTGATGGGAAGGGCCAGTGAATGCAGAGGTTTCTTGATGGAAAGGGCCAGGGAATGCAGGGAGTTCTCAAGGGGAAGAGGCAGTGAATGCAGGGAGTTCTCAATGGGAAGGTCCAGTGAATGCAGGGAGTTCTCGATGGTAAGGGCACAGTATGCAGGGAGTTCTTGAGGGAAAGGTCCAGTGAATGCAGGTAGTTCTCGATGGATAGGGCCAGTGAATGCAGGGAGTTCTCGATGGGAAGGGCCAGTGAATGCAGGGAGTTCTTGAGGGAAAGGTCCAGTGAATGCAGGGAGTTCTCAAGGGTAAGAGGCAGTGAATGCAGGGAGTTCTTGAGGGGAAGGGCCAGTGAATGCAGGGAGTTCTCGAAGGGATAGACAGTGAATGCAGGGAGTTCTCACTGGGAAGGGTCAGAGAATGCAGGGAGTTCTAACCGGGAAGAGCCAGTGAATGCAGGGAGTTCTCATGGGTAAGCAGGGAGTTCAATTCTGGAAGATTTCACTATGTGGCACCCCTTGAGATTCCACAGTTGTCATTCATAGACTCTGCAGTGTAGAAATATATTACTTCCTGATATTATTAAGGGCCATCTAGCGTTATATCTTATTACTAAGTGTAGCTGTAGGTAAACCTCTATTTTTAGCCCTGACCTGGGAAATCACAGGGCCCATAACCAATTGAACTAGTTGAAAGTCTATGGCTGTGAATTGTTTTTCCTTGACTGTCCGTCACATCTGAATGCAACGTTCGCAAGTGGTCTCACCAGAATCAAATACTGAGACTCACGTTTAGTAATCCTGCCATAACATAAACACCTTTAAAGGTTTTCTCCATAGAGGTCTGGAATTCAAATTCTGACATTTTACCTTCCCCTTGAAGAGTTGACCTTGCCTAGACATTGACCCATTCGGGCACCTGTAGCTAAGGATGGATATGAATGCTATCTGTACCCTGGTCACAATAATGTCGGGTTTAGCAAAAGCAGCAGTTCTATGTCCTATAAAGAAGCAGAGTATGGGTTTTAGATTCTAATTAAACCCATTGGGTTTATTTATTGGCTGCTGGTGCCTGGTAGAGTCACTTTAGTGCAGACTTTCCCGGGAACTCAAGCGTTAATCTTCTTTATTTCAGAGTGTGCTTTTTACAAGTGCTGCCAGAGGAATTGGCTTAGACTGAGCCAGTGCTGGGTAGTGCATTGCCTGCTGAGATAATGGGCTCTCTCTCAGGTAGATGAACCTTAAAAAACCCTGAAGGCTTTTGTTTCTTTGCCGCGCCACGTGATTGTTACCGTTGGAGATACTAATTCAGTCTGAGTGGAGTAGTCATGTTGCATCTTCACATCTATCGTCTCATGATTGCTGATTAACATAACAGATTATCTGATGATACATTGCTGTGGAACCAGCATCCTCATAGAATCTTAATAGGAAACAGAAATCCCATTTATAAAAAGCAATATCAAAAGGTTCACCCCTTAAATGAAATATTATATATATGGAAATCACCCTCCAAACCAGCCAACCACAATAGTTAGAAAGCCGAGAGGACTAACCTGGTATGCAAAAAAATGTTCTTCTTCCCCTTCCCTCTGTCTCACAAGAGTTTTCATCCTGTTCTCCGTGCTTTCCAAGCTTGCACATGCTCATTGGAGGCAGCATACAGTCATGTGATATCAACAGCCAAATACATGACTGGGATAAATATCAGTAGTCACAATACAAATTCATTATCCTTATATTTATACAGTGAGAAATTCAAAGGAGAACTGTGGTTTAAAGTTTCTTAGACACTGCCAATTTTGCAAAAAAACAACCCCCGACCCCGCTACATTCATGCGCCCAACAGTCGTTTCGTCTGAGAATCGCGCATGTGTATTCTTCTTCGGCCTGGCGGATCGCTGAACGACCCCTGATCAAACGAATACACACACGCGATTCTCGGCCAAAATGGACGATCGTCGCGCAAATGTATCAGCGTCGGGGGTCATGGCTCAGTGCACATATTGGACGTGTGTACGAGCCTTTAAACACATATTTCTGTGAACTGTAAACTACTGATTAAGTTGATTATGCCCCCCCCCATCTGAGCAATTCCTGCATATATATATATATATATATATATATATATATATATCAAATGTTCTACTTCTTAACCACACTTCCTCTAACCCGGTGGTACAGACATGCTCAGTCAGATTACCTACTTTGTATCGCCCTGTGATAGGGACAGAAGGGGGTGATATCTATATATCTGGGAATTATCTTTATCAAGCTGAATTCCTGGTATTCAGCTTAAAAAAGGAAGTAGAATGTTCTGAAAGCTTGCTATGATTATCTTAGTTAGCCAATAAAAGTATCCCCTTTATACCACTTTAAAGGAACTAGAATGTTCTGAAAGCTTGCTATGATTATCTTAGTTAGCCAATAAAGGTATCACCTTTATACCACTTTTGTTATTTTTTATTTCGAAAGGGCTACCCTGTAAACATTTTGACTGGCTAACACGGTAAGCCACCTTTCCCTGGGAATTCAAATGATATTTCTATTTATTAAGCTGTTTCTAGTGTATATTTCGGGGGGGGCTGGGGCATAGTTCTCCTTTAAGGTAAAAAGGGTTCTTAAACATGTGGGCTTGCAGAAAATGCTATTGAGAATTGTATGCATTACTATTAGTCTGTATAAAAACGTCTTGGTTGCCATATTCAATAATATTTAGAATTTTATGACCAGTCAGTGAGGGACATTATATCACTAAAAAAGTCTAACTACAAATAAGACCTTTAGAGAGATGCGTGTGTGCCTTTAAAATACAGTGCAGCAATCAAATGAAAGTTCAATGGCATGTCAGTAAATTTTGGTGGTGATCGATCGCACCGGAATATTGGCTGTGGCTATTTTTGGTGTGACTGTTGATAATTTGACTTGACCAACCAAACTGTGGTGTGTGGTTGATAGAGATGTTCAAAACTGTTGAGTTTTGTTCCATTTTCGAATTTTCGAAAATTTAGAAATTCGAAAACGGACCCATAGAAGTCTATGAGAGAATTTTTTTTTAAAGTTTCTGTCCATTTTGAGGGACAAATAGTAATAGTAGGTTACTGTAAATGACACAGAGACCTGGGGAATGGTCTGGGGAACCCGGAAATAGAACCAAAACTTATTTTAAAACTATCTTTCCTCATGATCTGGCTGTTTTTGAGTTACCGAAATCGAGCGCTACTTTCGAGGGTTACCGATATTACAAATTTGAGGGTTACCGTAATCGTTTCTTGCTTTCGAGGTTTACCGAAATCGATCATTACTTTTGTTTTGCGGTTTTGATTTTCAATTTCGATAATCGTCTATTTTCGATTTTGATGATTAATATCGAAATTCCGATAAAGATCAAACATCTGGGTTCTGAGAAATCCGGGATTTCCGAAAGTTTAGACTGACTCAGGACATCGAAACCCTCAGATTCGATTCGAAACCGGGTTCTGTTCGAATCCACATTACATCTCTAGTGGTTGATAGGGTTAAAATATCCCCCTGTGTGTTCCAAGCCTTAGTAACCAATCAGTGCAGACCACTGGTTCACCATTAAAGAGTTAATCCTCCCATATGTGTCCACATGAAAAAAGCAAATGGCTAGTGAAATCCTTTTTATTGAGAATTTGGTTTTGGCCAGATTTGTAGATCTACCTCCTATTTATTATAATAACCAAGCGAATTCAACGTAAATTTCCAAGAATAAATGGGTGATAAGGAATCAGTGTGTTCCTTAAGGATAAAATAAATATGTTTCCCATTCCAATATTATTTCATCCAAAGTTATGTGATACTCAAATTAACAGCAGTTTATTCTCCTTTCTGTGTAGCCGTTACCCTAACAAGCCTGGGAGCGGTTATTATCATAGGTAGCCTGGTTTTAAAGGCAAACTGCATTTCTGTGCTAAATATATAGACACAAATGGTGCAAAGATGTTAGATCTCGGACGAGATCGTCCTTCTCCCACCAGCTGGGATAATTCCCTTTATCTATGGGGGGAGGCACATTTATAGAGTTGCCATCCTGTTTGCTCTCTGGGGTGCTTGGGATATATAAAGATATTGTTCAGCTTCTACCAAGAACAAAGTAAGGCGTAAACCTGGGAACACACTTACAAGATCTTTAAGATTCTGTCATTTTTTAAAGCTCAGCCTACACTCGCTATATAAAGTATATATAAACTATGGGGAGAACCTTTGTGTCTGCCACATTCCCTTCAGCCTATTATAAGGGCCAACCGCGGCCAAGGATATTTTCAGGGCAAATCCGATTGATCCCTGGGCCAACGTCCATCAACCTCGGGGGAACGGCAGTACACACTTCAATCAAAAATGGCCAATTCCGTCAGGTGATGGAGTTGTGTACCCACCAAGGTTGAGGTATAATAGACTTGTATAGTATGAACAGCTGGTCTGGATTCATTGGAGATTGGAATTGACATCTGGTAGTTATGGGGTGGATGTTCTTATGTTTTATATGGAGAGTTTCTAGGTATTAATCATGTTTATATAAAAAAAATGGCTGATTTGCCATAACAAACCTGATCTGCCAAAACTTATGGAATCCGACACTGGAAGTGTATGTGACAGCATGGAGAGGGTTGGAATGGGATCTAGGGTGTTTACTTTTGCCACGACCAACAGTCATTTGTCCTGGCCTTGGCTTGCTCGCAGCAAATGCTTGATCGGGACAAATAATAGGCCGGTGTGTACCCAGCCTAACCTGCTGGATCTAGTAAGTAATTGTAATGCTAATGAATTGCCAGCAGGAGGCCAGATCTACATGTTTGCAAGATGGCTGAAATATTTGTTGCCTTTTCCTTGTAGTTATTATTGCTCATCCCTGGAGACCCTGAAGGTTGTGATAGATCGTACCAAATAGTGGTCTGAGCGACTGTCAAAAAAAGATTGATATCACTCAATGGAAAGTTTCAATTGCGATTTAATAAAATGGTTGTGGGCTATTCTCCTTTTAAAACCAACACTCCACACTGTACTATACATTACAACTTATCACTGTGCATCCATTGAATTAAATTAGTCATGAATTATTTATGGTTTCTTCAGATTTCTTTTTTGCTGATATCACAAAATGGTGCCTCATCTCCAGCCTTGTATTTCCATTAAGGAGAAAATGTGTCGAAAGTGCAGGTATATCATAGGTAGATAAGTGACTGGTTTAATACTTGAAGTGACATTAGGCCATCAGATAAAGAGACATATTGATTTACTGAATGACCCTATAGGTGTGGAAAGATCTCAGGTCTGCGCCAATTAAGATTGCTGTGTGATCTGTACCTGTCTACCTATAAACACAAAATAGATAATGGGAATTTAATTAACAGGGATTTAGAGAATTGTGTCATTAAAATGGAGTCGGAATCCTAATGGATAATGGATGCAAACTGATGTTGTTACCCAAAGAAATTGGAAATACATAAATGGGGATACATAGTTAATCCTATATTGGTCTTTAGTGAACCTTTAAAGGGGAAGTTCAGTGCAAATACATATACTTTTCAGAAAAAAGATCAGTATTTTCCCATCCCAATCACCTTAATCTGCCCATTCAGCATTGTGTCTGTGTATAAATAAATGTAACTGAACTACTGACTTCCTGTTTGCAGGACCCCTAATAGAGACCGTTATGGTCTTGCCCTTGACCCAGCGCCTGGGTTGATTTGGTTGCTCAGTAGAGATCTGAGCATGTTTGACCCATCCAACAGTCAATCAGGAGAAATTACTGTTAGGAACATTCCAAGGAAGTGGTGCATTCTGGGAAGAAGAAGGACCATTAGAACCTGAAATGTCAGCTCACTAATGTCAAAAGCAGGGAACAGCAAAGGGTATGAAATCAACTGATTTTTCAAAATGGGAGAGAATATGTAGAATAACTAAGAAGGCATTACACAAACTAACTATTTAACAAATATCGATCATTTCCACTGAACTGTCCCTTTAAGAGTCATGAGTGTAATGTCTCCAATGGGGGAGGGGTTTTATTTAATATTTGATAATGCCTTAAAGGGCAACTGTCCTTAGAGGGGGACCTGATGAAGGGGGTTGTACCCTTGAACGTTGTTACTGTTGATGTTTGGCTTATAATAAATCCAACATTTCACGTTGGAGTGCAAGTCTACATTGTATCTTTGTTCAGTATCTATGTTCCCTTTGAAGTAGGGAAACCAGACGCCTGCACCCACAGGGGGTGTGTGCATATGGACTTTGCTGTTCACTTCATTGAAGGTACGGCAGAAGGCTTTCCAGAACAACCCTAACTTATTTGGAAGAATTTGAGAACACAGATACCTTTTAACATGGCAAAAAGATGCAGATTCATTTATGCTCGATTGAATACCACATGATATTCATATTATGGTTCAATATTTGGCCACCTAAATTGCAGGGAGTTAAAAACATTAAAATATAACATAAATAAATAAATAAGTAAAAGTCTCTCTGTCCATCCACCCATACAATCAATCCATTGGTCTGTCTATGAACTCATCTAAAGGTTTCCATATGGCTGGCCTGATCCTTTTGGATTAGCCATCATAGGTGTTTTTAGGGGGGGTGACAGGTGCCCAGAATGCCTCCCTTTCTGCTTGTTTATAGTTATTTGCAGCTCTTGCACCTTGAGGTCTTGAAAAGGTGCAAGGAATATCAGTGTAAAAGGGGATTAAATCAGTGGGAGCCAAGATATAGATTGAAAGCTACACAGTAACACAAATGGAAACTTATCATCCTAATGCTTATTGTCCTGGTACCAGTATTAACATGAACTGGACTCTAGAAAGGCATAACGATTTACATGACATTGATGTTTTTACTGTAATGAGGTTTGTACCTGTAACAAAGGATTGAACAATTGTTAACATTATGAGATACTATACTATATCTATACCTATACCTCATACTGTTATATGGTCATGGGGAGCCTTGGTAACTTCTGATATCTAATATCCTTATATTTTGTAACAAAGAGAAGAATTTTTCAAGAAGAAAATCTAGGGGGAAGTAAATTAAAATGTGGTATATTTAAACGGAGTGGCTTTTAAAAAAGGGGATGTGTGGGTAAAATGGTGGTGCGATGCACTCACAGTTGCCCAGAAATTCCTCCTTGAAAATCATGTGCTTGCCCTTGACATTGCATCCGTAATCTCTCAATTCACCCCCATCTGGGGAACTCTACAGTAACACTGGCATCGATTTGACATTCTTGTCAGATTAAACTTTAAATTGTTCTACCCTCAAGCAGTGTATGGCCACCATAAAGCAAGTTGTGATAAAGGCTCCTTGTTTCATGAGGGAGATCCTGGCCCACAATCTGAATGATCATTGGACATGTGGATCTCTTCAAGGAGTTCTAGTTCTTGTTACAGAAAACTAAGATCTATTTTAACATTCGTTTTTATGGTTTGGGATGTGTTCATCATTCAACCATCAACTAAAATTTAAAAAGATTGAAAAACACTGATCATCAATAAACATTATTTGTTATAAGGAAACTGTGGTCTCAATTCAAGTGGTCTTTATTATAGAGAGCACATTCTCTGGGATGACGGAGAGCACACAATTCCGGGATAGTGCTTCTAGCTACAATCTATGCAAACTTACCGTATAGCAGTATAAAGGGTAGTGTTACCTGCTAGAACTGTGAGCTGTGACATCACCAACACCATTGCTCTGCCCCCCCTGTATCCTACTGCTGTAACTGTCTTTTAATAGCTTCAGAATTTTTTTTTCTTGGGGGGTAGGGATAAAGGTATCATGTGACTGTCACACACTTCCTTCTTCATCCTGACTGTCCGAGTGTAACTTTACAAGCCTATAACTTAAGAACCTCAGACGCTAGAGATATCATCCTAGGCTTGTTTGATAGGTATAAAATAATTCTTTTAAATAGAATGTATGGAGACCACAGTTACCCTTTAATATTCATATTTCGGAATGACATTTATTTTACTGGCAGTCCTCTTTCATGGTAAGTCTCATTTGCCATCACTTCTTCTAGTATTTAATATTTACATAACGGTGCATGCCGAGAACTCTCAGTTCCGAAAATGACTTCTTGTTGGTTATTATGTTATGCGTCTGCCCACAAATCACTAATAATAAGAGCTATCAAGAGTGATTCTGTACAGCCTGAAGATATAATTTGGGATGATGGCTCTCTGCGGGGTTTTCACTAAGGGCAAACTTCTCATTTTCTCAAAGTTGACACAGATCAAACCAACAAAAGGTCTTAGAGGGACTAAGGAATCTGATTTATGTCTCCAACAGGTTGAGAGGCGGTGGAGAAGAGTTTGTTAATTATGACACTGTGTAGATATTCACTTCGAGCATTCAAAACAGATCGCTCTAAACAAGTCAAGCTTCTCTGATTGACTGAACGTAATCTTAAGATCTTTATAAGACGCAGTGCAGTTCCATTGTAATGAAATGTGTTTAAGTTTGAAAGGCAGCCAGCACTGCAAATGATATTCCAATACTTAGCGTGTTACTAGAAACACCATCAGATGTGCAAAAAAAAGCTTCAAAAGGGAAGAATATGCAAAATGTTCAAGTTCCCTGGCATCTCATTTACTTGCTGTCGAAATGTTGTAACGAGAATGTGTCATTCTAATTAAAAACTACAAGTAAATAACAAGATTAAAGAGGAAATAAAGAAAAAAAAAACAACCTAAATAATTAATGTTCTTAACTATTTCTCTGCCAGGCTGTTGAGACTCGATTACCACGTTTTTATTGACTTTAAATTTAAATATCGTAACTTTTAAGTAAACATTTTATGACTTAATAAACTACACTGTAAAAAGTAACTTTTTCAAAATGGAAAGTACCTGGGGCAGGGAAGTAGGATTGATTATCCCTACCTCCTAATATTGTTGCGTTGGGGAGCTATAGCACTAACTTTATATGCACTGTAGTTTTCCTTTAAATATACTTTTAAAGGGTTCTAATAAAATTTCGTCTGATTGCTAATTAAACTTTGATGGTTAAGATCCATTTCTTATTTTAGCATTTCTTAAAGGGCAACTAAGCACTAAAAACAGCATGTCTAGTAAGGTTTCTGTCATCCAGGTCCTTGTTCGTTATTCGTAAAAGCAACATAACTCAGCTTGCTCCCTAGTTGGGAATAACTACTGTATTTACTTTATATAAAAGGGGAACTGTGGTCTCGATACAAGTGCCCTTTATTAAAAAAGCTAATCAAGTGTGTCTGTCATAGAGGGCCATATTTATAAAGGCACGGTATCGCTTTTAAGCGATACCGCACCTTTAATGATCAGTCCGACGGTCATACATTTATGATCGCTACCGTAAATGTTCAATAGGCTTGTTTGAAATACACGAGAGAGCTCTTTTCAATAGAGCCACAATTACCCTTTAATAACTATAATGTCTTTAAGTAGTTTTGTATTTGTTAAAAGGGGAAGTTCAGTGGAAAATATTATTTTTAAAATCCTTAGTTTATATTATAGTTGAGTTATTCTACATATTCTCTTCCATTTAGAAAAATCAGTTGAATTTATACCCTTGCTATTTCCTGTAGTTGACATGATTGAGCTGATATTTCAGGTTCTTCTTCTTCCTAATATGCACTCTACCTTGGAATGTTCCTAACAGTAATTTTTACTGATTGGCTGTTGGATGGGTCAAACATGCTCAGATCTCTACTGAGCAACTGAATCAACCCAGGCACTGGGTCAAGGGCAAGACCATAACGGTCTCTACTAGGGGTCCTACAAACAGGAAGTCAGTATTTCGGTAGCATTTATTTATACACAGACAAAATGCTGAATAGGCAGGTTAAGGTCATTAAGATGGGAAAATACTGCTCTTTTTTCTTAGAAGTGTAAATATTTGCACTGAACTTCCCCTTTAAAGTAAATATAACAATTCTAATCCTTATTAAATGCTGTTTTATTTCAGATTCTTTTACTGTATATGTTATAAATGTGTTGTGTATTGAAATGTACTTTTGATTGATATTTGTTTTTAACATAACTGCCTGTGACTGTCTGGAATTGTGATAGTGTTTAATTGAGCGACACACATAAGGCCCTTTGCAAACCCTTGGTAGAAAACAGAAGGATTAAGCGATATTGCAATAATTTGGTTTATATGCAGGGAGATTCAATTAAAGTTCTTATTGTTAAAAATGGTGCTAATTTTGCCCCAACCAATCAGATGTTATTTTACATTTGAAAGCTAACATCTTATTGGTTGGGGCAAAATTAGTACTATTTGTAACGATAAGACATTTTATTGAATCTCCTTTAGTGGTTCAGAGATAGACCATTGTTTCCTATTAATGTGCATTTCAAATAATTGTCATGTAATTGAGGTGATGCAAAGTATCCGATCTTTACACATTGCCCCCTAGTGTTTATGTGAAGTAGCAACATATATGCTATCTGTCAATTTTGGCTCTATACCATTAAAAAAATTTGGGAGGTGAATTATTGAAATATAATATATATTTTATTTGAGGGGTGAACGTGCCCTTTAAGTGACGTTAAAATAAAGGGGAGTGAGAAATACCGTTTTAGAATTCTGCCATTCCGATGTGTGTTATTGATTAAAACGCACATATTATGATATAACTGAATGGAAGAGACTGTGGACGAATCTAGAAGGATTCTTTTTAGATAGAAGCATAAAAATCCTTCCCGTTAATACATTGTCTTTAATCCTGTATCCAGAGGCTGAAAAAGTTACAATTTTCTCCCCGTAAATGATATCAGAGCTTTCCAGACGCCAGTTTTCAATCAGGCGACACCACAGCGCGGCCTTTCAGTTCAAACACCATCTCTCAATCGCTCTTACCACGCTGAGCTGACATTTGGAGTAAAGGGGATTCCTCTGTGCCAACAGCATTCTAAATTGCTGTGCCGCTCGGAGTCTTGATGTCAATAAATAGAGAGGGACAGATTAAAAAGGAAATGGCATATCGTATGAAATATCTTCTATAATTGGCGTCCTTCAGGGTTACACATACAAGATGATACAGAAAAAGTTGTTAAATAAATAAAAAAAAGACTGATAAGGGAAAATAAATCAAGTCTATAATACAGATTGTTTTTAAAGTGGCTTTATTTGAAGTATTTCGAATAGCTATAAGTTTCTATAATAAGGTGAGGGAAACCCACTGTAAAATACATCTGTCTTTGACAGGCCAACACCACTTTTTGGGGACGGAGATCCAGATGCCATTATACAGGGAAAAATATGGTGTTACGAGGGGAGAAAGTTAGGAAAAGTGATTGCCGCACTATAGTTGCCCTCTAAATAGATTATTTATCGAAACTATCAGCGTAGCATTCACTCTAACTATTTAACAGATCAGAAATAGAAACCCTTGTGTTCCTATGTTCCAAGCTTGTTTATTTTTAGTAATTTATCAAACTGCAAAATAATTAAATAAAAAAACAAACCCATCAGAGCCTTGTGCTACTTTGGTTGTCTTGAGTGGTCCTGATGCAAGACAGAAGATTTCAAAGCAAACAGCTGGTCAATTTTAAATGCCTTCCCATATCTGTTCTGTAGCTTGGAATCACCGGAGGAATTCCACCCTGGCCAACGTTGTACACATGAGCAGAGAGACGCTCTCAGATCCTCTAAGGGAAATATCAACCTTTCAAGCAAAAGCTGTTTCTATTTCTGAACTATCGACATTTAACTTTTCAAAGATGCTGTTCACAGTTTCAGCGCCGTGTGGCACTTTCAAAGATGTTTTTTTTTTTTAATGTATTTTACCGATTGGTAGTCTGTCTGATGTATAATTTGGCTGCTGTGCACACAGCCTAACCTGTAAAAATAACCTGGTCTGAGTATGGCCACAAACCTTTCTGGTATATTATCTACATATATTCTTGTTATGTTTATATAGTGACAAGAATAAACAATAGCAAAAAGCAAAACAAAATGGTGCTCAAGTTTGTAGCAACCAATCAGAGTAGCTCAGTAAAAATCTAACATGTAATTGGTTCCTGCAGATTAATAGCACAGGTAAATGGCTGCCCTTCTAATTGTGTCAGCCCCATTGTATTTCGGGTCACATACAAATAAAAAGAAAAGGGAAGAGATTAATAATTTCACAAAATTACTAAAGGCAAATAAAAAAGCTAACAATGGACCATTCCTTTAAGGAAAAAAAAAATTACAGAAAAATGTTCTACTTTCTGACAGTTTTGTTAGCCTCTGAAATAGCAAAGTCTCCCGCTCGACTATAATGTTGAAATTGTTTTTTTCCAGCCCTCGGTTCCACTAAACGGTCACTTGTGCTCTGTTGTTCTGCGCCCCGACATGCCTAAAGAACTGGCGAATGTCTCTACAAACCTCAAGCACCCTGTGGGATAAATTTTCAGCACAGTTGCTGGAAAATTAGACGTGCAAGTTCCATTAACAACAATGGGTAGAGGTGTAAAATAATTCAGCGCAGTAAAGATTTACTCTCAGCATTCATACAATGCCAGGGCTTTCAAATGACTACATCAACATGGACGGCTGCACAGCGATGCAGTTTAGTTTAATGGAACTCTCGGAAAGGACAGTCTCACTGAAATATGCAGCGGTACAGCCAGGAAAGTTGAAGAATAATCGCCACCTTCTCCTTACTTTCATTTGCCTTTTTTATTAAACCATATTATACGGTTCATATAAACAACAGGAAAAATGTTCCACCCTCTAAGAATATCTATTGATTTGCAGTAACGTCACTTTGTCCTGGTGTTAGGAAATAGTGTGCAATAACAAGGGAAATGGATAACCTGACTCTGGCAGAAAGGTATGAGTTACTAAAAAGTAATGCACAAAAACCCAACTTTTTATTATAGATTATATGGACATTTGCTTCTCCTTTATAAAAGCAGCTTATGCAATGGTGCCCCTAGTGATCAGAAATAATCAGTTGAGTCAGTTATTTCAGTGTTCAGGTTTCTACTGTTAGTTAAATAGGGTAGCATGGTGGCTCAGTGGTTAGCACTTGATGCTTTGCAGGGTCCTGAGATCGATTCCTCCCTTGGACACATCTGCAAGGAGTTTGTATGTTCTCCCCGTGCTTGCGTGGGTTTCCTCCGGGCACTCCGGTTTCATAAAGACATACTGATAGTTTGTATGTATCAAATAAATGTGCCTTAATTGTAAGCTCTTCGGGGCAGGGTAAATGTAAACGGTTCTGTTTTTGCACAATTTCACATTGTTACTGGCACTTTAAGCAATAAGACACGGTGCAGAGAAGTTGTTACATTTTTGGAATAAAAACGGCCAAAACGTTTGAATAAGTGCTGAATTGTCAGAAATGCTGTGCAAATTGGCGCGAGTGGGGAAATATAATCGCTTAACTGCTGCAATATTGGTGCAAAGATATTTGTATTACTTTTGCACCAATTTTTGCAATAATGGATGTGAGTGAATGACCCCCTATGTTCGTTACATTTTACCCTATAGGAGAAGCGATCTACAATAAATTCAATTTAACAGTGTTTGGGCTTGTACGATGGCTGCATTTTGTCTATTGGACCTCTAAAGAAATAGTCCAAGCTAATAAGCTGCCTGGATCCGAATTGCTTTGTGCGTTGAGTAGCCCTCTGTCCTGATGTTAGTAACTTTAGAATTCGGAGTGGCAATTGATAGGAAGGAATTGCAGAGCTAAGAAGCCCTCGGGCTTAAAACATCACCGCTGATCTTCCATCCGCATTAATATTTAATATGGTGTGTTTGCAAGTTTCAAAACATTGCTAAAATCCTGTTTTTCTCTTTGGCGGTATGGGGTATAGTGTGTTGGATGAACGAGGCTGCAATTCAATTAAAAAAGTCTGAATACTTACTAAAACTACTGTAGGAATATTCCATTATTCCATAATTCTATTATTAACTGATGAGGGAAAAGACAGGAGGTTGAAGGACATTTTTTTAATGTAGGTTGAGTGGAATGGGCAGAGATTGGAAATCTATTTAGAGAAGCAGTCAACATGACCTTGCTATTGGTCAGAATGTATAAATTGGGGATTTAGAGAGCCGCCATCCTGGATCTCTAGGTCAACATATTGTGTAGACTTTTTTTGCCACAGATTCAGATTGCAGTTGTCCGCTATAGCCGACTATATGCCCTGACCCTTTTCTATAACCTACTGACAATTACAGATGTTGAACTTTAACCAGTGATATCTAAATACAGTTTTGTCCTTCTGATCTGCTCTTCAAAACCTTTATAATTTCCATATTACCTTGGCAGCCTATAGGAAATGCTACACTTTCTAAGAGGCTTTAACAGCATTCAATGAGCTAAATATAAAACCAGAGAGCCAGTTACAGACCAGTGTCAGCTTTATTGAGCCTTCATCAGTGTAATGTAGGCCTCCGGTCTGCAGTTTGAAGCACCAATCAAAATACGTCAGTAGTATAGGGAGTGTTTAACGCTAAATGAAAGGTGAGGTCTACTGCCTTAAACTCACCCGATCCTATTTAATTCCCTAGTGACGGAGCTCTAAATAATTCAGAATGTTAGCTCATAACAATGAAATGATACCGTCCCCTTTAACGTACTGCTGCTTTAATCCCCCTTTTAAAGTAGATTGGATTCAATAGTAGAAATATCTCTGTGGTTCACTAATGTAGTCTATCCTATTCTGATTTTATACCCATCAGGTTCACTGGGAATGGTTCCTCTGGAGACCAACTATAATAGCTATAAAACAGTGTGTAAGCAGCGCGCACATCAATCCCTCTGTCTGCGGCGCCCTGCGAACCAGACTCGGTGCAATGACATTAATCTTTTTTAAAACACTCACCTGAACAACTGCTGTCAACACCGAGAATGACAACAGAGGTCAATATCTCTGGCAAGCGTTTTCCACAATTGCTCTGTCAGCTTGTGTTCTCACGCAGTTGGAAAGGGAAAAAATGGATAATAACTACCTGTTCACTGTGCTGAGGCTTTTAAAAAATATCAGTGTTTTTAATTTTAAGTCACAAGATAACTTGCGCCTACCAGTTTATGTCTTCAGTTAGAAGGACGTGGTTGGGACTAAGTAACTTGGATCTTTTTTATACCAAATTAAAACCTATGGATTTATTAAAATTTAAAGGAGAACTAAACCCACATTTTTACACTCCAGAATCTGGACATATCCCCTCTAAAAACACCAATAAACTGTAAAATAGCAATACAGTAAATAGCATTAAAGTAAATGTTACCACAGATGAAATAACTGTGTATGTACAGTGACTGGCCACACCCCTGATCTCAGTCACATGCTTTCTTGCCTATTCTGTACTGTAAAATAATTGGCTAGGGGATACTAGTGGGTGTGACCAACTGTAACAAGTTCCTGCAGTATCTTGGGACTGAGCATGTACAAAAAACATAATGGTCAGTGACCACACTGCGATACTGGAACACTGGGAAATAAGGCACAATTTTAATGTTAGAAAGTTACATTTCTCTACAACTATCTTAAAATAAGATGTGAGACACTGATTACTGCTTTTATAACAAGTTCTGCCTTCTAATTCAATGTTGTTCTGAGGCTTTAATTGTCCTTTAACTAGCAAATTGCAGTTTTGATTGGTGAATTGTGTTCCACCTACGGTTCCACTTAACTTGGAAATTCAATTTGAGCCCGATTCAATTGGAGTTTTTTTTTAGATTTTTCAACCAAGGTTTTTCGAATTTTCAGTCTTGATTTTAGATGTTTCGAATGCGAATTACGATATATTGATTTTCCATCAATTCCGGATTTGAGAATTTTAAATACCAGTGAACAGGAAATTCGAAAATTCTCGAACATTCCGTAATCTTTAAACATTTCCGGATGCTGTTCTGAAAACCCCCGGAAAAAATTGGGGTTTGGACCTGGGTTCCAGCCCATCTCTAGAGGGTGATCAGGCCGAATTTTCATGCCTAGTCTAATCTTGAAGAAGGTTGGGAGAAATTCTGAATTAAAGGGCATGTCCACCCCCAAAACTATAATCTCCCCAACTACTGGCCCCACCATGTAGTGTAGTTTAATCCTTACCTCACATCCCAGCTCCATAGGGTTCTCCTGTAGACCCCCCCCCAAAGTCCCAAAACTAACCACCAGGAGGATAGCAGGGCTCTGCCTGCCATCTTGCCTCCGGTAGATATTTGCCATGCGTACTGCAGCCCTTCTCCCCCCTCCCTCTCCCTTCCTCTCCCTCCCGTTCTACTATCCCTCCCCCTAGCGTCAATCCCCCTTAATATGCTGCTCCCCCATGTCCCCCAGCCCCAACCGCATATTTTTTTTTTCAAAAAGCTCCCCAAACTCTTACTTACCTCTCCGCTTTCCTCCGCTGCACTGAATGACCGGCAGCCGCGTCCGTGATTAGCTACCCCTCAGCCAATCACAGACGCGACTGCCGGTCCCGCCCCTCTGCTTGCATTCTCGCAAGCAGAGGGCCGGCAGTGCGGCGGAGGAACGAGGGGAGGTAAGTAAGAGTTTGGGGGGCTTTCTGAAAAAAATATTTATGCGGTTGGGGCTGGGAGACATGGGGGAGCAGCATATTAAAAATCCATTTTAGGGGTGGACATACCCTTTAAAAACCATAATATGTGAGTATTGTTTAACTTTATTATTAAACAGTATCAAATTGTCAGGAATCCAACTGTGTAAATTGGATGCAATGTGGCAGGGCAGGTTCTTTTTTGGGGGCTTTATTAGTATGTCAAGTTCTTATCTTAGAGTTTAATTTAATAGACCTTTCTAATAACAGCAGCGTTTATGTTAATGTTCTGTGGAAGAGAAAGACTAGTCATGTGTAGAAATCTGTAGGCGTGATGGGTGATAAGCGAACACTAGCTGACATTCTGTAAAATTGTTTATGGAACCGTTCACAAAGCCCTTTATTTAGTCCTGCTTAAAAATAACAGCATTCCTTCAAATTAAATACATAGACTTCCACATCAAAAGCTTCTCAAGAGGAGATTGTTCGATGAGTGAGAAATCCGATGACCCAGATGTCTTCTTGTGTGGTGTCCTGGTAAAACAAGCAGCATTCAAAGGCAACATGTACACTGTGTGACCTCAAGTCTATTAAATACATTTCTTGCTGTTTCTGTGATACAAAGTTGATGTGCTATCGTAGGGGCAATAGTATAAGATCATACACCTTGTTCCACTGGGAACCTATTGCTGTACATCAAGTTCTGTTAGTCAACATTGGCAATGTCAACATTCAAGATGCCAAAGGGAATTTTCTTAACTGTCAATGGCCCATTTTGTGACACTATATGACATGGCCAATTGGATTTTGTGGAATTGCTGAGTAGCAGTTTAATATTTTGTGAAACTTCATATCCCTTCCCAGAACTTCCATCTTTACTTTACATTACATTACTAATCATCTATACATTATTACAATGAACTAAACCCTGTTTTATGGAAGTTTATGGAATTTAGACTATGTTAGTTTTGTAGTTTAACTTTATCATAACCCATTTTAGTGTGCTGAGCAACCATTTAACTTTAGCTCCTCAAAAATGCTTTTAGTTCATATTGTCATTGTGTTCCTATATATAATGTGTTTGGTCTAAAGCATGGCGGCACTACAGATTTCAAACTGGATCCCACATGGTGCATCTACATCCAATCAAACAACCTTCATTAAGTACATGACTACTCAACGATACTTTTACTGTAGTTCGCATTATAACGTCTTGTAACAATCAGTATCTTCTTGACTATGAGGATGTCCACATTCCCATGCACCATTGGACCATCTAAACCTAATGCACCATCCTTAAAAGATTTAAAAATCATTTTAATGGCTTTTTTTATTGGTTAAAACATTTTTAATTGCAGCACTAGATTGGATGTTTTTAATTAATAAACAGATATAGAGGTAACCCAATCTTTACTGTACAGTAGGTCCACTAATTTGTATATTTAATTTATGTATTTGGGACCTGTGTATTTTTTTTTTTAGCTTTCCCAAAATAAAATTAAATTAATAAAGAAGCCAATAAAGCCCCACTCTGAGCCAACCAGCTCTGCCTCTCGAATACTCCAACACACACATTTCTGCTTTAACTGCCCAAGCCCCACCCATCCCATGACTGCCCCACCCATCCCATGACTGCCCTACCCATCCCATGACTGCCCCACCCATCCCATGACTTCCCCACCCATCCCATGACTTCCCCACCCATCCCATGACTGCCCCACCCATCCCATGCCTGCCCCACCCATCCCATGACTTCCCCACCCATCCCATGACTGCCCCACTTATCCTATCCCATGAAAGCCTAAAGGTTCGTACACACGTACGATCTCGGGTGCCAACCCACGACGCAGGATTTGCACGAACGGCAGTTTCGCCCGATAATCGGCCCGTGTATGGGCACTTTATTTCCCGAAATGGCCATTCGATCGGGGATTGTTGCCTGATCCGCCGGGTGGATCTCCGAATGAACGGCCATTTCAGGCGATAAAGTGCCCATACACGGGCCGATTATCTGCCAAAAACGGTTGTTCGTACACATCTTTTTCGTGAAGAAAAAATAAGAGACACCTAGGAAAGAAATTCGCATGGAATGTCTTACAAGTGAAATGCTGTTTGTGTTAACTGCAAGATTAAAATATAATTGCCGTTTTTAGTCTTCAGATTTATTTGAAAAGGCCGTGATGATAGTAATTACCCAGTTTGAGTTTTGTGGAAGTTTAATTAGACACCCCCCCCTTAAAAAAAGCATTTGTGTGCACCAAAAAAAAAAAAACATACATACAATAGAACCATCTGCCTCCCTTTCTACTAACAACAGTAACATTGTGGGGAATTATTTTTAGATGTTATTGATAGTGACATTTTACTGTGCAAGCTCTACAGTACTAGAATGACTGCACATATATATTATATATATACATACATGGGGTCAAATGTTACTGTTACTTTATATTAATAAGGTCTTATCTGCAATGTTTATTTACAGACCCTGTAAATTATATCTGCCCAATACCAAGTTCAAAAAACCTCTCCGAATTTAATGAGCATGTCCACCCTTAAAACAAAAGACTGGGGACTTGTCAGTTATCTGCCTGCAACCTCAACTGCTATTTTTACCAGTTTATTACATGTATTTGTAACCAGATATTTAATGATAAATTCTATTCCTTTCTGGCAAAGGGATCTGCCTCCTCCCTCTGCTCAATGAGCTTTTTATAAGCTTGAGCATGGGCAATAGGTGAAAAAGCAGTCAATCATTGATTGTGGTGTCATTTGTCACAGCCTTAATTGACTGTATGGAAGGAGGGTCCAAATTACTCTGTCATAGTAATTATTATTAAAGGAGAACTAAACTTAATTTTTTAAATCCTAATGTGAACGTTTTTCTCCCCAGAATACCTGTACATTGTAAGATTCTTCAGTGGTACGTTGCATTCAGTATATGGGAGAAATAGATTCTGTAAATAAGAAGGTTTCCATGTTGTTGCCAGTACAACCCACAGCCTATGAAGTCATCAAAGAGCCACGTCCCTTGACCCCAGTATTCACTGTCTGTATGCACAAAGTGTTTTCTATGCAGATGTCTCTACACCAATATGGAATCCCTGATAAGTCTTTGAAAGCTGCTGGTTACCTTGTAGTTCATTAACTAGTCAGTGTGAGTTGCTGGAAAATAAACTGCAGCGTAACAAGCAGCTTTCTAAGTTTTATCAGGGACTTTTTCTTTATTATTCTTTTCCTAGCAAAAGATAAAGCTTCCAAATATAGCTGGATTCTCTGCTTATTCAGTGTTGGCGCACCAGGTTTAAAATATACGCAGTTCAGAAGGTCACAAGTTCAATACTCCAGATATACCTTTTTTTGTTTCTATGATATTCCATGCAAAAGATAAAGTTTTGGAAAGTACCAAGGGTTTAAGCTTATTCAGTGATGGCTCACCTTGTAAGACACCAGGTTTAGACATATACAGTTCAAAAGGTCATGAGTTTGTAACCCTAAACTTACCTTTATTTTTTTGTTTCCATTATGTTCCAAGTATAATATTCTACATGTACCAATGATTCATATAGTGTCTCTCTTACTCTAGCGGTAAGAGCTCTGCTTTTAGCAAGACAGAGTAAATGTATATGTTGCAGGTTCTATTTCCCAGACTTACTTTTATTTTTGCTGAAATGTAAGTATTGCAAAGATTAATTTTCTTTTTGTATGAAAAGTAAAAGATTATATGATTGTTAGGACAGGAGCATGGGATGTGTTTGAAAACAAAAAACTGAAATCCCTTTTCTGTGTCAGAGAGAGGGAGGATCTCTGGGCTATAATGTGATTGGCTGTCAGCTTCTAGGAAGCAAGGCTGCAACTTCCTTGTTTTGATCTGTTGAGCTCTACAGAGCATGTGCCTGTACGCAGACTTTTAGCTGGGGGTTTACCCAGCTAAGGTGAATTGCGGTAGCTGACCCCTAGTACTCACAGGTTATTTTTTATAAATCACCCAAATGGCCACAGCAAAGGGAGAGGTTAGACACAGCTTGTTGTATGTTTGTGAATGTGCTCTGTCTATTGGGACAATGTTGTCTGGAGACTTTAGTTCCCCATTAAATGTATGGATAGTAATGCAGGCAACAGACTTGCCGATTCATCAAAACTTATTAAACATAAATACTAGAGTTGAGTCCCTTTTTCGAATTGCGTTGCAAGGAAGCAAGTAGAAGGAGCTGGACCAGCAGCGGCTCCTGTGATTGGCTGAGATGCACTGAGATGCATGTTTTGCCCGTATTGGGTAAATTTATTATTTCTTTATTAGTCAAGCGTTTCCAATGATTATACAATATATAATTTGTGACTTGCAGCAATTTTTGCTTTAGATTTCGAGTTCCCTTCATTTATAAACGCCTAGAAAATAGAAATTATCACTGATGTGCTAAATCCCCTCAGCATTGGATTAATGATGTATAATATATTAATGTTAGAAAAAGTAATTACCCGGTCTAGAACATAACATACAGCCACTCTTTCTACGCTCCAAACTTCTCTAAGTTCACTGCACATTTCCAGCATCTAAACAAAGAAAATAATGATAATGTCTGTCGTCGCCCTGGGCCATTGCGAACGATTGTTACTTTGGAATTTCACGAGGAGGAAACTAATCTGCGGTATAAGAACATTGTGATTTTTATTTCCATTGCAGTCAAAATTAGTGGCACAGGTTTATTCCCAAAGGCTTGAATATAAACTTTGAATATTTAAAACTGTGTGGATGATTAAAGTCTCAGGGATATACAATTATCTGCAAAACAGAATAAAGGCTCCTACAGCCATTGCAACTATGTGTGGCCATTTAGATGTTATCGTTGGTGGTTCGCCCTGCTGGATCATTGAATGCCGCCCATCCAAAAGACCACACCCGTGTTATTATTGGCCGATCATCGGCCACTTGATCGTTGGGCGCCTGTGGTCAAATCGCATGTCTGTATTATTCCTAGGCCCCACTATACTTCAGTGGGATGTACGATTTTGTGAGTTTTGTACATGCGTTTCTGTTTTCCCAAACATAACAAAAATGGTTATAGGGATGTTATAGGTTCATGCTTATGGAGCACTTGGTGATATAGCACCTGTGACAGACTGTTCCCAAGTTATGGTAAGTGTACTTTTAGATATTAACACTGGGTATAAATAGAAATCAGCCGTGACATGAAATCACATGACTGTGAGGGTTTATTTTCTATAAAATATTGGACACCACGTATAAATATAGAAAGAGACTGTTGCTAGTGGCTTACTGCCTGTTTCTTCTAAACTTAGCCACCAAATAAACAAATGCATGTGGCCATAAAAAAAAAGGCTGATTTTGGCAAACGTGGTATTTTGGGTAATATAACAGGATATTAATAACTTCTAGAAAGCTAAAGGGTATCCGTGGCCTCCAAACAAGTTATGTAAAGGAATCGTGAGCAATTTCTTCCTGTGCAGGTACTTCCTGTCTGTCCCAGAATCTTTAGTGAGCATGTTCTGCTTCCGAGGACATTAAAGCCACTGGAAGACGTAAGTTTAAACATTATCTGCAATATAATTTCTTATACAAAAATTTGATTCGGGGCTCATTTGAAAGGAAAGACTTTATTTAACCCTAACTTGTTTGGAGACCACAATTGCCCTTTAAAAATAAAATTAAAACTGGCCACAGAATAATTTGTCAGGCTTTTTTTTTTTCTGTTACACCCGGAAAATAGCTGGGCTAATTTGTCATGTTCTGGGTGATAGCCACTATACTAAAGCTGGGTGGTTACAGGGCCATAGACAAGTACCTAAGCTGCATTGTGGGTTACCCTGCTCTGCTATGAATTCCAAATTTACACTATTAAATGGTCTTTACAACATCTCTGCAGGTATTGATTCATTGGACCGATTAATTATGAAAATTGCATAAAAAGACCTTCATATGCATCTGGATTGTGCATGTTTAGTCAATACCTGTGAATATTTGCTTTATTCATTGGAATACCTTTATAGAAACAGAACGCACTGCCGGCAGAAGTAGATGCTCTTCCTTTTTCTATGGGTTTTATTATATGCAAATGATTTGTTCTGCAGAAAGTGATTTTATTCGCATTGCCCTCGTTTTGTATCAATTGGAATTACAAATTTCTGTCCATTGCGTAACATTGCATTGTAGGCTGAATCAAGTTGTAGGTACTATGTATGTCACATTTCCAGAATTTTTGGCATAGCTCAAAGTAGGTGGGTCTGGGAAAAACAATATTGATTTTCAGTATCTGTGAATTACCATGTATTCCTGCTAATAGGTATATCACAATTCTGGATGGACTCTGTGCTGTTAGTACTGAAACCTATTGGACTACTCCATGCTGTAGGTATATCACAATGCTGTTGGACCCCATGTGGTTAGTACTCCAATCCTGTTGGACTACTCCATGCTGTAGGTATATTACAATGCTGTTGGACCCCATGCTGTTAGTACTGCAATCCTGGTGGACTCCCCCAATGCTGTAGTATTGCAATCCTGGTGGACTCCCCCAATGCTGTAGTATTGCAATCCTGGTGGACTCCATGCTATTATTACCACAGTCCCATTGGATCCCCCCAATGCAGTACATTTTGCTGGACTCCATGTTATTAGTACTAAAATCCTATTGGACCCCCTTCATGCTGTAGATATAGAAATCCTATTGGACCCCTTGCCGTTGACTTATTATCTATCTGCTAGCACACCCTCCTGGGCCATTTGCAGCCCACCCAGTACCTTGTTCTTCCCCAAGTTGCCTGGAAGACATAACAGTGTATTATACTGTAGCCTTTATTGTATTGGCACTGGAAAGGATGAGACATTAGCCCTGTGTACAATATTGAAAATCTTCAACTTTGTTAAACAGTCAACTTCACAGTTTCCCTTTAATTAGACTTAAAGACACTTAACAAAGTTCATTGGATGGACAGCAGTTCCTGAAGAGATGCGTCCATATGCCACCTCTAATTGCGTTCCTGACTAATGGCCTCATTGGCAGAGAAGCCAAGTTCCCTACTGTGATTTACAGGGTATTTTAGACATCTATAAAGACTAATGGAGATGAGCGACCACTGTGCGAGCTGTTAACCGCAGCTGACAAATGCCTATAAATGATCATTACTGGGAAATTGAAATTAAAATATAACGTCCTTTTCACCAAAAATATTACGTTTCCATTTATGTTCAAGTATTTTTCCTTTTTAGTAAAGTCAGCTAGAAAGCTTAGGGAGAGGGGGGCAAGATCCTTTTGGTGCAATGATTTTAACTCTAATTTCCATTCTGCTCCTGTACAGTAACTGAGATTTCATCCTTCTCACATATGACAGGGTTTGGAAATAAAAATATTCACATCTCTTCTGTATCAATAGAAAGACTGATTATAGGATTTGATAGGTACCTACGAGGCGGTCTCCATGGCAACAGAGGAACATTGCATTATTTTAACTGGGACTTGTCTCGTTACCGTAGGGTGGAATTCTTTGGCTTATATAAGGCGCATTATCTTGGTTGTAACTAATGGTTATTGTAAGAATAATTTGGAGTAGATGGAAAATGGGGTTTGAAATGGCGGCAGAGCTGCATAAACCATAAAGGTGTAATTTCTTGGTAGTTTACTTTAAAAATGTGTTTTCTGTTGGATTTGAATGTTCTGTATGTACTCTAGAGTGCAGCACAAATAACGTCAGACAGTTGGCCTATATTTATATATATATATATTGATATATTTTAATATTAGATATTAAATTGTTCTCTATGCTTTATTTATCATCTGACTAAAGGTCAAGTACAAATATTACAATAGAAATTTAAAGAGGTATATATATATATATATATATACTAGCAAAAGTGTGCCCATTGGTGCACAGTGGGAAATATGTGGGTGTATGTTTAGCTATATGTGGATACAGATGATATAAAATCTTTATACACATTACTATAAAATTTAGGGATTTGTACAAAAAAAAATAAAGGCAAGATGTTAAAAATAAAAGAAATCCTATGAAATCTTGGTTCTATTAGTCTCACATCCCCTAAATTAATATTTTGATCTATTTATTGTAACATTGTAAAGAGTGTTATAGTTCAGTAGAAACACCACAGTGAAATACAACTGTTGTGCAGAGCTTGAATCAATCTTCCCCCTTAAATTTCCAACCAATAATAGATCAATAGGAGATCCATTGGATCATCAAGTTATCAGTCTGTCTTTCAATACTCACCCTCCCATTAACTCACAGCTGTCACCAGGGATTCTGTTAGAGAGGGATCACTATTGGTCAATGTGTTAGAGAGGAATCACTATTGGTCAATGTGTTAGCGAGGGATCACTATTGGTCAATGTGTTAGAGAGGGATCACTATTGGTCAATGTGATAGAGAGGGATAACTATTGGTCAGTGTGTTAGAGAGGGATCACTATTGGTAAATGTGTTAGAGAGGGATCACTATTGGTAAATCTGGTCCCATAAAGAACCCAGACTATCCTGTCATGTTTCAGTCTTATTACATTTATCAGTACAGGACACAGGTTCATGGCTTCTATGGGGTCTATTGCATAAATAATGTAATAAACCATTAACAAACTCACTTCATTGTCTCAGAGAAATGGGCATGGAGATGTTTTCCTTTCAGTCCCCCTATCATATAGTGCAGGAATAAGCAACCAGTAGATCTCCAGATGTTTGAAAACTACAACTCCCAGCATTCCTCTACAAGCACTCTAGTTAGGGAACTCAAACTACAACTCCCAGCATTCCTCTACAAGCACTCTGTAGTTAGGGAATTCTGTGAGTTGTAGTTTCCAAAATATCTGGAGATCTACTGGTTGTCTAACCCTAATCTGTAGAGATCCCTTCCTGTCCAGCAAATAGCAGCTCTCCTTTGTTTCTATTGAGAGGGGAGGGGTGGGGTGGAGTTAGGTGAGAGTGAGAAGAATGTTTTTACTAAGACTGTCACATGTTTTACAAAGGAAGTGACATATAAATTAGTCCTACTAACACTCAGAAAATGTTTTTATTCACTAACACTGCTGTCAATCTAATATTAAGCACACCATTGGATACAACACTAAAGGGAATTGAGAAATATGTTCCTTAGTAAGCTTCCATTGCCTCCCTGTAAAACTTCCTGGGGTGTGGCTTAACAGTCCATTTTGAAATATCTGTTGTATTCAATTAGATCAACTGGACTTGAAATGTAGTTCTTCCAATACTATAACTGAGTACAAACCCCCCACCAATCCAATACTATATTTCTCTTTAGCACCGTATATTGCATCTTTAGTGCACATACAGTTCTTGTTGTTTACTTTCCATATATACATTTTATTGTTGAATTATCGCGTGCTCTTCTCTATAAAAAATAAAAAGGCAAGTTAATGGCCTTTACATAGACTGACAGCTTTTATTTACCAATACAGAGGAGCAGACAATAATGTAACAATACAATAGGATTGTGTGGGAGTGTATGCACTAATAGTTTATTTGGTTGTAGTAGGAATCTTGCACATTAGTTGCACACTATATAGTGTGTCTGTACTAAGCCATTTTCTATATTGTCTCCATGGTAAATGTTTGTGGGTGTTGAGATCTTAATGACAATTTTCATTCACAGATCCTTAAAATATATTTAACTTGTGCGCCGTGTCCATACATCAGTCCTCCTGGTCGGTTAAAGACCCACTGACAAGTGACAGGATATAAAATCAAAGCTCTCAAACAAAGTGGCACACAAACTGGTCAGTGATGGCTCCTCACAGTGATTTGCAATGTCTCAGCGTGTTTCTTAAGAACAAAAACCAACACCCCCACCCCACCATTGGTTGGACCCAGTGTGAGAAATCTAAAATACTAGCAGGGCGATTTACCCAGAGCCACTATTGATTCAATATTATGTTTGCGACTGATTTGCTCACAGCACTTAAAGTAGCACTAACACGATATTGAATCGCGAACGCCGGCTAGGCGGGAGTCTTTTCCAATTCCTGCGCAATCCGCGCAAGGAAGGTGTTTAAGTCAGGCTAACCGATAGCGAAGCTAAGAGAAACAATAGTTTAGGTACTTACCTACTTGCCACCATCACTACTTCTCCTGCCCCCGCCCCACGTCTAGCGGTTCAGGGGATTCACCACCTATGGGATGATGCGCTTCTTGCAGTGCTTACTCCTATTGGTTAGCCACCCGGCTAGTTCCACTGCCTTAAGAAAAAAAGAGTTTTGGATGGGAAAAATAATATGTTGTAAAAAAGAGTTGGTCCATATTGCCAGATTTCTGCCCAATCTTCCTGACCAACAGATGTACCAATTTACTATTTGGTAGTTTGCTAAATTGACCATTTTTGGCCAGACCAGTCATGGGACCTATTGAAGATCACATGACTGTCTGACATTTAAAATCTAAATTTAAGATAAATATAAAAAAAATTCTATTAATACTGAAATTCTGTCATGTTGGGTGCAACATCATAGTTTAGATTCATAGATCATCTATCACTATGTTAAGACTGTACCTTTGGTACAGCACTGACATCGCTTAACCTGAGTTGGAATTGGGGTAGAAGGGCAGAGATGATTTAGAGTGACAGATGTAAAGGAGAAGTTCATTTCTATACAAAAAATGCGATCAAGTTATCATTTTGACAGAAGAAATGTGACTCTTGGCATAATGAAATATGGTTTTCCCATTAAATAGCAACACTCGTGTAGAGGAAGCATTCGGATATGTCCAGATGTCAATAGGAAACGAGAAAAAAAGCTCAGAATAACTGTGGAAAACACATGGTTTATGTGAAACCGGACAGGTGGCTACATTAACATACAAAATAGGAAAATGTATCCAGAGAAAAATAGAACAGAAGGTGATATACGTAGAAGGAGGGAGGTGGGAAGGGAAATAGAAGGGTGAGGAATAGATTGTAACAGAGAATGGGGACAGGCTAAAATATAATAATATTGACTGATCTAAATTAGATAAACCAGTGACATAACAAAGACACAACGAATGGAGACTAAAGGGCAAGCAGCAGGAAAATGGAGATTATTAAAATATAAATGGGGGCAATAGAAGGAAGTCAAGGAAGACGCGGCAGACGTCTAGAGAGAACGAGGAATTAGGTCTGGTAAATCTATTTCTCTGCACTTTTTAACTTAATACCATTGACTTTAGGGTATCAGGGGGTCCCTACACTACAGACAAGTTTATTTTATTTAAAAAAGAAAATGAAGCACCAATGGATCTGGATAGAGGGAGGGGGGAGAGCTCCACAGCACATGCCAGAGTCCTCCGGGAGGACAGGAAAAATCAGAAATCTACTGTACAAATCTGGGTTCGGAATAAGAAGAATAAATGAAAGGAATAGTCTCATACAGATTGTGTATACAATATTATATGGATCTTCATTCACACTTTTTCTTACAATCAACCTTCTTGTTGACACCTTCACATATTCTTTAACTTGTATCTTATCACCTTATAATTCTTCTAGTCTCAAATTTCCATCCACCGTGTGTTTAGGTTCTCTTTCCTGACGATTCTTTTATATTGTCTTCTCTAGAGATGAAAGAAACCAACGAGTTTGAATCAAACCCGGTGAAAGTCAACTGGAGCAAAGGTATTTCATTGTGAACATCAAGTATGATATCAAATTTGGGGCCATATTTCTAAAGGCGCGGTGTTGCATTTTACAGAGAAGTAAAATAGGTAAATGTTCAAATAAAACTACTTGCTGGATTTGATACTTACTGATACCAAGACCTTTAGCGAGCATTTAGAATATGTGTATATTATTATTGCTTAAAAGAATTGCAAGCACTCGTTATTACTGTGTAAAAATAACAAGCGCGCACTAAATCTCTTTTCTTAACGCGCTACTTAAATCCCGAGCTTTTCTAGTGCTTATCAAGTCTATAAATTGCACACTATGAATCATTTATTTATTTTTTCTTAATGACAGCCAAGGAATCCATCCATAAAGTCAAAGACTTAAGGCGTTTGGGTGGGGGAAGGAGATTATAAATACAGCTTTTGGTAATAATGAGTAACTAGCTATTAGAAAATGCCCTTCTCCCTATTTGGATTTAACTCTCTTTTTTTTTTAAATCAAACAAATAGTTTCTTCATCATAAAGAAAATGATTTATTGCAGATTCTTTAGCGAGTGGGGCTAATTAAATGGAGAAACGTAATTAAATTAGCAGACCAAACAACTCATTTTGCACATTTTTAATATGTTGGAATATCCATTAATATATTAATATGTTAGTTACTGGCTACAGTATAATGCTTTGGGAATTCTTTGATTTTAAGAGAACGACAGTGAATTATATTGCTTTTTAAAGGCTCGTCTCTGCTTTTCTTTAGACCCATGTTTGTTTAAAATGGCACCAATGCTAAAAACACCTGCGCAAATTTGCTTTTTTTTGCATGAATTCTAATGCCAACAAAAAGGTGCCATTAGAATTCACGAAAAGTGTAACGCCAGTTTGGAATTTACCCAGAGTTGGAACCACATTTTTAAAAGGTATGTATGAAACTTACCTGGCCTTGCGCTCCTCTGCTTATCTTCTCACAGGTCCCGACACACACTTTGTATTCTATGCGCATGGAGGAGGTCAGGATAAGCGTGAGACCAGGCAAGTTTCTTAGCTTCACTCCTGGCTCCTATAGGTTTTATTGAAGAACGGGAGGTAAGACAAAGTTTCTTTACCTCCTGTTCTTCTATAAACCAAGTCGATTTCTTAGGTGGACATCCCCTTTAAATTGTCGAGAGCCCTGCCATTATGGCTCTCAGTAAACCAAACAGGTGATATCTACAATAATGGGCACTAGAAGCACAGAGTGTTTCAAGGCAATAGTCCTCCTCCATGTCCCAAGGCCAGAGTACCCTCTTAGTATCCCAAGCCCAGAGTACCCTCTTAGTGTCCCAAGGCCAGAGTCCCCCCTCTGTCTAAGGCCCCCCTTTGTCTTAAATCCAGTGGCCCCCCTCTGGCACAAATCCCGCCCGCCCCCCCTGTAGCAACTCCAGGGGCCCCCTCTGTCCCAAATCCAAGGGCCCCCCATCTGTCCCGAATCCGGGGGCCCCCCTCTGTCCCAAATCCGGGGGCCCCCCTTTGTCCCAAATCTAGCCCCCCCCTCTGTCCCAAATCCAGGGGCCCCTGTCCCAAGCAACTTTACCTGCAGTCTGTTTAATTGCTGTTCTCCCTCAGTGTGTTTCCTGTGTTTCTCCCTCTAGTGGTGAGTTAATAGGAACTGCAGACACTCTCCCTCTAGTGGTGAGTCAATTGGAAATGCAGAGACTCTCCCTCTAGTGGTAAGTCAATAGGAACTGCAGAGACTCTCCCTCTAGTGGTGAGTCAATAGGAACTGCAGAGACTCTCCCTCTAGTGGTGAGTCCATAGGAACTGCAGTGACACACACACACACACGGACACAGGGACGCACACTTAGGGTTTTATTATATAGGATGATGTCCACATACCACCAAACCATCCAGGCTTCCATGAGACAATCCTGTTTCCAGTGAATTGTCCTTTTGTTGTGTTATGCGCATTGTTTGCACAGTCCAGGGCATGGTGAATATGGTGTTGTGGATTGGATTTCAAAAATATTCGATTATAAAAATTTGCTAATTATTGAAAATTCAAAAAAGGCCCAAGATCCGAAAAATCCAAAAAACGGAGAGTTCCGTCTCAACTTCGAAATCTGTTATTTCAAGTCTGAACAGTGTTTGACTCGGAACTGGATTTCATCCCTAATTTTAGACAGCAGTCCAGTGTGGCACTGTGTATTTCATTTGTATGATAAAGATAGGGAAACACCTTCCCCATCACTATACGCTGTAATGCAGGTGCCACATTTATGCTATGTGCTTCCCGATCGTGGTTATTATTTTAAGCACCATCTGTGTATGGTACATTCCCAACAAACAGGAATCAATCTACTACTGATATAAATATTGAAATAATTGCCTAGTCGAGGTATAGATATATAGATATAATATTTAAGCTATTTATGGTTTTGTAATAAAACTTCCCTTGCATTTATCCCTATTTTGTCACAGGGGTATATCTATAAACCATTGGATAATATCACCATTTCTTTAATGCAGGACATTGCAGTGACAAATAATGTGGTTTTTGCCATATTTATAAATCCGATAGTTTTTGCCTCGGAAAGTATCGCTGTGGCGATGTGCGGCAGTACGACAATATCGTATGGCGGCAAAAAGATAAATTGCTCTATAATGTCACCCATTACCAGACCAGGGCTACAACCAAGGCTTAGCCAACATTAAAATGGGGGGACTTTAGCAGAAAAACCCTCATGTATATGTTGATCTAAGACCCCCATTTGATTCTAGTGGGAAATAGAGAGGAGAATAGTCTAACACCCCGCTGGACTCTTATTAGTATAGGGAAATACTCCACAATGTACTGATGCCTTCCAGGGACCCACTGACAGGCTACATATATGGGCACTTCTGCATTTTTGCCCCATAAACAAAGTGATTTAAAAGGCTTAACTTAATGCAATTAACAACTTATTGCTGGTTTGAAAATACAAACGGCCGGTTACCGTGGCGATATGCAAAGTGGCGATTGGAGGTGGTAATGACTTTTCACTTTCAGATTATACACCCCCCAAGAAAATCAAAAGACTGATATGATATGATACAAAAACAGATTTACAAGTACATTGTTCACATTACCCTGGCAGTGCAATTCTGCAGATTTATCTCAATGTACTTCAATCTATTTCTCCTTTCTCCGCATTTCCCTGATCAAGGTTTCAGCGCGGGTCTCAGCCTCTATAAACAATAGGCCAAGCTCTTGTACACGGTTTGCATGACTCCGAGCACCACAGGAAGCTCTTTGCAACATCCTGTGTTACATCTCTACCTGTTTCTAGGGATTATCAGATTAATTACTGGATAAAGCTACTTAAATGCATTTAATTAGCGTAGTCTTGTGTTCCCACCGCTGAGAGTAATTAATTGTATTATCCCTGAGAGATGTCTGTTGAATCAGAGATCACCACTTTTCTTCAGACTTAAACTTCGAAACGTGACAACCTTCCTGTGTACCGTTACCTTGTTCAAGTTAAAGTGTCAGTGTCTTTAATGTTAAGAGATGCAATTAAAAACTATCTATAAAAAGAACCTAATGGCACACGAGCGGCATTAATGCTTTTATATACTTTGTTAATAACAGAGCCATGTAACAATCGTAAGATATGGTGGTGTTACAGAACCTTACGTTCAGCGCATCCTTAAAGGACAACTAAAGCCTCAGAACAGCATTGAATTAGAAGGCACATTTTATTGACATAAAAGCAGTAATCAGTCTCCCACCTCTTATTTTAACATGGTTGTTGAGAAATGTAACTTTCTAACATGAGGTTTTTGTCTTATTTTCCAGGATTCCAGTATCACACAGTGTGGTCACTGACCATTATGTTCTTTACACATGCTCAGTCCTAAGATACTGCAGGAACTTATTACAGTTGGTCACACCCACTAGTAGCCTCTAGCCAATCCTTTTACGGGTCAGAATAGGCAGGGGAGCATGTGACTGAGGTCAGGGGTGTGGCCAGTCACTGTACATACATACAGTTATTTCATCCAGTTCTTCAAGTGGAAACATTTACTTTAATGCTATTTACTGTATTTCTAATTTATAGTTTATTGGTGTTTTTAGAGGGTTTATGATCAGATTCTGGAGTGTAAAAAATGTGGGTTTAGTTCTCCTTTAATGAAAAAGAATGTAGAACATGTTTTTATTTTGTGTCAAGTTCCCGGTTCTTGGACTACAACACCCAGATCGCTTTAACCTTTGATTTGGAGGAAGATTCCCCGAGCTCCTTCACAGCAAAATTGTGTAAGCTTGTACTGTAGAAAATAGCCTTAGCTGCAGAAAGCAATAAAACCCCTGGCAATCATAGATGATAAAACATTGTGTTCTATTAAAAGTTGTATTCAGGAGAAAAAAAATACATTTTTAAAGCATCCTGTCTAATAATAGCTTAAAGGGTATGTCCACCCCCCAAACTAAAATTTAACCCACTGCTGGCCCTTTACATCTCTGCTCCATATGGTTCTCCTGCAGTGTTTGTGCAAAGTCCAGGAAACTGAAGAGTAGTAGCTGTTTTCCTGTTCAAAAGGTTTCCGCCTCCTCCTTGTCCTCTGAGAGGACAGTGGCAAGTGCAGGGGAGCTCTTTCCACCCCTCCCTCCCACCATCTGGATCCATCCGCTGCTGGCCACCTACCTAGCGTAAAACACTTTTGCTGTGGTGTAGGCCATCCCTTCCCGCACCCAAATGCATTGTCATTTTGGAAAAAAAAAGATTCAGAACTGTACTTTACAACCCTTCATTCCTACTTTCCATTGTGGCAACTGCGTTTGTGATTGGCTCCCTCTCAACCGATCACAGACATGGCTGCTGGCCGTTTGCTAGTTCCAGCAAGCACGGAGCCGAATCAGTGCGTCGCAGGAGTGTGGGTCAGTAGGCGGCGGTGTATCTGCAGGGGCCCCCCACAAGTTTGGAGGCCGGGCTCCAGATCCCCTCCTCCCTCCAAGATCCCTTCCGCGATCAGCCATTTTAAACAGCTGATTGCGTGTATGAGTGAAACATATGCACGATCAGCTGTTTAAAAGACCGGACCCAAACTTCCAGTTCAGTTCCGGAAGTTCAGGTCCTGTATTTTAAACATCTGATCATGTATATGTTTCAGTCATACGCGCGATCAGCTGTTTAAAAATGGCTGATCGCAGAAGGGTTCTTGGGCTTGTGGCAGGCCCTACTACCGTTCATGCTCCCCGCGGGAGTGGTGGGGGTGGAAGTTACGCCACTGGCTGTAGGTACAGTTTTAAATCTTTTTTTTGCTAAACTAATATAGCGGTTGGGGGTGCCCTACATTGTGCCAAAAGTTTTTATAAAGGGTGAAGATACCCTTTAAGCGCTTGGCCACACTGCAGCATTTTAAGGCGCAATCAGATTGTGTGTTAAAAAGCACACACTAGTGTTGGCCAATTGGTGTGGCCATACTAGTTGCGCTGCCATCTGTTAACAGCACATGCAATCCGCATTTGTTTGCGCAAACACATGTGCTACGATTGCACAACTTTGCTCAATGCCCATGTGTTGATTGTATCTGACCAAACTCAGATTGAATCAATGATCTACACATTTTTAGTGTATGGCTAGAATTTGAAATAAAGACATGTAAGATAGTAAACTGTTATGGACAATGGGCTGTATTTATAAAGGCGCGGTATAGTTTTTTAGCGATATCGCGTCGTTAATGACAGCGTAAAATAACGATATCGAACATAAAATAATGATACCAATCATAAAATAACGATATAGTTCTTAAGCGCTACCGTGTCTTTATAAATACGGCCCAATGTGACATCAGATGACTCCATCTTGCTGATCTTATATTGTCTTTGGTTAATCCTTGTGAAAATTCAATTACCTACCATGCAGTCAATGTAGAATCCACTAAAATGCATATTTTATAGTGTATATGGGTGAATTTCTTGACCATTTTAAAATTCAGCGGTACTTTAATAGTGTAAGTTAATAGTGGAACTGCTTACTTACATCTAGTAGTTTTTATGGCTAGTAGGCTAGGTATTAGTGGGTCAACAAGGCCTCATTATTGCATACAGACAGAATACCTATCCATAAACCAATTGGTAATCTCTTGATTGTAAATTAATGCTGCAACTCACAATCTATCAAACTGTCCACTTGTGCAGGCCATTAAAGTCCACACACTCACGGTCAGTAATGGCGGACTGAAGCCTATTACTGCTGTGCAAGTTTTCAGGTAGCTGAAAAACAGACAGGGAGATTCAATAAAAGTTCTTATCATATAAAATTTTGCTAATTTTACCCCAACCAATCAGATCTTATTTAACATTTGAAAGCTAATATCTGATTGGTTGGGGCAAAACTAGCACCATTTTTAACAATAAGAAATTTTATTGAATAACCCTGAATGTCTTTTTTACATTATTTTATTCATGGTCTTTGATAGAAGAAGAAATTAAGTTGATTAAGTTGAAATTGAACAGTAAAACAAAACTGAAAATGGTAAAACGGATCCAATCTTTGCGTGGTATTCTTTTTAGATTGACATGGGGCTGATGCAATAAGAGGTGCAAAAGTTTGCCTGTGCTATTAATTTGCAGCAACCAATGAAATGTTGGCTTTTTGTTAGCTTTTGATTGGTTGCTGCAGATTAATAGCTCAAGTCAACTTTTATTGCATCATCCCTGCTGCATGTTTAATGCTTTTATTAGCCCTATATATTAAAAATATAACATATAGAATATAAAGTACAGAATCCACTGGGACCTACACTAATAATTTTATATCCTAGATTCATATCCTTAATATTCTTTGTACACAATTCCTTCATATCGATTTCAGGCCTACAGGTCTGTCATTTCCCTGGGGCATTCTAGTTTAATTTTAAATATACCATATTGGTTTTATGATGGAGCTAAAGAAAATTGGGCCCATGAAAATTAAAAACAGTAGTCTGGATATTATTATATTGATCTCCTGATGATGCCTCAAGTAAGTATCTTGTGGATCAGATGTTTTCTGTTTGCTCCTTATTATCTCCTGGTGATTTAACATTTCCACTTCCCTTCTACATCCTGAAAAAAAATTGGTTTGGCCTTATTCTATATAATCAGATTATCCATGTAGATTGTTAAAGGTCAGGCACTGCTTTCCAATCATTGATACAATACCCCTATACATTAGCATTCATTTTATATTGTCACCAGCTGACACATGTAATATTATTATCATTATTATTATTATTACTATTATAATTTTTAATATTATTATTAGCATTTTTAATCATTATCATTATTACGCTGGCAAGCCATTAATGGGCATTAAAGTTGCACTGGCGATAAATCCCGGCGCAAATCCAATATTAAATAGTAGAATACACGTTTACCCAGGTGATTGTGGCGCCAGGTAAGTAATGCCCATAGTGGTTGAATTATTAACAAGCTGTAGAAGATTAGTACAGCCTGGGATATGCCCATATGAAATGTAGCTGTATTTCAACATCTCCTGGGAGACTGTATGTTTATATGATGATTTCACAGTCAGTTTACTACTTGTATACATCAATGGAGAAAAAAATTATCTTTCTTCTTTGCTAACAATACTTTATACTCCTGCCAATTTTACTATTTCTTAAAGCCTGTATAAGTGCTTGGTTATAGTCAATCGAAAAATCCAAAAAGACCATCTAATATGTGTGGGGTCCTCTGACAACATTCTTTGTGCTGTTACCAGTTTCTAATGGCACCTGGTTTTAAGGCAAAACTGCAAATTGTGAAAAATGTGCTGATCTGGTAGAACTTCAGAAATTCAAAGGAAGAAACTTTGTGGAAACTTTACACTTCAACCCAACGGAATAAAACTTGCCGTTTTTGTTTATCTCCATTGTCAGTAAAGCGATGAAATATTTTGGTCAATAGAAAAAGTAGTTTTGGAAGTATTGGAAAATATCGTCACCGTGTGCAAAACAGTTTACACAAAAATGTTGATTCATAACAACAGAAATAGGGATTTTAGGTGTTACTGAAATTTCAGTCAAAAGATTTGCTGTAAGGTAGTTAGGCTTGTACATGTTAATTGCAGAAGACGTGTAATAATGACGTGTAATTATATCAAATGAAACCTGTGTGTAATATATGGCTCGTTCACTAAAACACAAAACAATGTTTCTGAAAATGATGTACTTTATTAAAGGACAACTATACTCCCCTCAGCCCCGATCCTCTTCTTCATCCCTTTGAAACTACCCAGGGTGAGGACCACTGTTTATTTTCTAACTCCTGCTGTTGAAGAAGCATCTGCCTGTAGGTATTGCCCCAGGGGATAGGGTGGAGGGGTGGCAGGGAACAGAGCGCCCATGCTCGCAAGTTTACCAGGCTAGTGCAGGATTTAGTCCAGGGGTAAGGACATAGCAATTTAGGTCGTCACCCAGGGTAGTTTCAAAGGTTGTATCAGAGAGTATTGTGGTACTTTATTTGTCATGGCTTATTTATATTCTACTCCTACCTCTCATTTTTACTTACAATGGCGATATCCATAGTTAAAGATGGTAGTGGTGACAGCTTGTTTGGTATCCCAATCCCATTGGTTCACCTGACCTGGCGAACACATAACCACATTAGAAAACAAGGTGGTACAGGGAGGGCTGCTAGCTGCCATGTTTACTTTAATATTGGGGAAGATCAGGAGGTAAGAGTCATATATCCAACCTCCTAGTAAAGTTAAGATTTCTATTTTCTAAGCTATTTTTTGCGGGTTAAGTGTCCCTTTGCGTTTTATGTTAATTTGATAGTCACAGGTAGCTATGCTATGTTTAATTACAGTAAAGATTGTCTGGTTTTGTCACTGTTCTTTTTGAACATATTACATTGTATGGGGCTTTACAATCTTTGCTAATAAACTGGTACTTGGGAAAAAAAGCCCAAACTCCGATAACATTAAGGGAACACACAGTTAATGGTTGGAAATTGAGATGATTATGGTTTAAGCTTCTAAAAAGCTTAGTTTTCATGCTTTTATTTCCTCCCCTTTCTTATGTTCCTCAATGTGTATGCTTTTTAAATTATTAAAGGATTATTACCCTTTTAATGAAAAAAAAGCACTCTTCCATCTGTGCAATTTCAGAGAGAGGCTTTGTTCAAAAGTCCTTTCCATTTGGAAACATCAAAGTCTTATCTGCAGCACAAATCAGAATGGGGCACAGAGGTACATGGTTCTGTTCAATTTTACACTAAGCGTCTCCCTCAACTTGCAGGGCTGCATTCTAATCAACTGCGTAAGCTCTATGAGAATACCTGATTAGAAACAAATGACATTATCCTTTATAAAAGGTGAGAGAACGACTTTAGATTCCTACGTGAAGAATAATATGTTCACACTTGACCGCATTTAAGGCCAAGTTCAAATTAAACATTTTTAAGAGATTTAATTGATTTGCGGTAACTCAGTTGGGGTCTAGAGATTGTTGAAAAGTTGGGGTAAAGAGATTGTTCCCTGGAAGAATGAGTACATTTTTATGTTTGCAGGAGGACACATGGAATACCAGAGGAAGCCCACAGAAATAGCCAACCCATTAAATCATCACTTGAAGTAACAACTCTTGTTGTTGGGTAAAAATTGACCACAGGTAGAGATGGTCGAACTTCATAAAGTTCGGTCCATTTTCGAACTTTCGTAAAAAGTAAAAGTTCGAAAGTTTGAATTCGGACCCATTAAAGTCAATGGGAGAGTGATAGTTGGAAAAAACAGGGTAATTTTACTGTAAATGGCTGTGGCACCTGGGAAATGGTCTAGGGAACATGTCACTATCACTAAAACTTGTTAAAACACTTCTTAAACATGAGCGGGCAATTGTCGGGTTTTTTGCAAGCTACATTCGAAGGTTACAACCAATTCGAGGGTTACCGAACAATACTTTCGAGGGTTAGCGAAAATAGAACCATAAATTTGAGGGTTACCGAATTCGAACAATATTTTCAAGGGTTAGTGAAAACTAACAATATTTTCGAGGGTTAGAGAATGATACATTCGAGGGTTAGCTAAAACAATTCATGCATTCGAGGGTTACCAAAAATGAATGATACTTTCAAGGGTTACCGAAAATCGAAGGCTACATTTGAGGGTTAATGAATGATACATTTTAGGTTTAGCGAATGGTCCGTAAATTATATAATTATCAAATGTACAATAATTATTGAAAATACAGCCGTGAGTCTGGAAAAGCAAACTTTTTCGAACCCGAACTAGTTTGAATAGTTCAAGTTCGTCCTAAAGTTCAACTCAAACTCGGGTTTGAGTTCGGTTTGTGTTTATCTCTAACCACAGGTTTATTCAAAACGATTTGCAAGGATAACAGAGCACACATCTTGCATTTCCTTGACTTTCTTACAGCCAACTCTTTATTATGCCAAGGATATTTCCTACCTGCCTGCTGTGCCAATATGAACCCTTCGCATTAATAGCCCATCAAAGGGGGGTTGGGAGAGGGAATGAGAATCTTCCTGCTTGATTGTTAATTCAAAATGGGGCCTTCGCTATGCAACCCTTTTATACAATCTTGTGAACACCCTCTTGCTACCCTTGCAACCCATCTGCCAATGCACACCTGGGAACAGAGGTGGCTGGTCAGCACGGACACTAGGAAGCAACCCAAGGCCTTTCAAGCACCCAAGATCCTTTAACTTTTTTTACTATTCACCAAAGATTGCTTATTCTATTACTCCTCAGATTCCAACTGCCATATATTAGTATATATATATATATATATATATATATTGTTTTTTAAGGCTCACTAGAATATGCTTCGATGGTTTACCTGCTAATTCCTAATATTAAAGGGCATCTATAGTGGGAAAATTAACTTTTTTTTCTTTCTTTCCATGTGTTCTATAATTCCCCACAACCCCCAGAGTGTCTTCACTTTTTTCAGATTCCCTCTCTGTCCTGAGATACACCAGTTAGAAGAATACGTGATTGCATTCCTCTACTCCTACTTGGACTGTCAATCAAATCCCTGTGACGTGATCCCCCCCTCCCTGCTCTGTAATAAACATAGAGATAACAGCATTAGCAGGGAGAGAAAGGTAGCTTTGATGTTAGATATAAGGCTGCACTTGACCCCCCTTCTTAATAGCTTTCACTGATTGATGATGGGTCACAAAGTGAGAGATCGTAAACTGTACTGATCTCCTTCTTCCGTGTCTCCAGGACAGCTTTCTATCTATTGGCCACTGTGCGTGGGTGTGTTTTTCAGGATGTTGAACTTTTAACTCCTAACTGCACATAAAAAGCTTGTCGGTTAGCCGGAGCTGAGACATGGAGGAGGTAACAGAGGGGAGGGCGAAGGGGGGAATGCTGCACATAGATCTGACACCGTGGTTAAACAGAGTCAGTGACAGATATAGGATTAAGGCAGCACAGAGTACATGAATTTAACTTTGCAAAGGGGCAATGTGTTTTTTTCACTATAGATGCCCTTTAACACCTAACCCAAAAACAGTTGCAGAAAAACTATTAGTTAAAAATGTTTATAATTATGAGTCTAGAGAGACCCACCCCCCACCATAGAGAATGAGGAATGATGACTATTTTGCAGTAGTGATATTTGTTCTGATATTAAATATTATTTTTCCAAACCCTAGAATGTTGAATATGATGCTATGGGCAACCATGAAATACCTTGATCTTCTATGTGAGCCTCTGGCGATCCCAGTTCCTGCAGTACTGTACTGTGTACCGATGGATCGTGCATAATGACCTAAGAAAACAGAAGGCTCTACATACTGTAGCTCACATCTTAAACACCATTGGACGTCCATTCAGGCCAATCATATTCAACTAATTACACTGGAGAACTATATACGGATGCAGCAATTATTTCTATTATTATTGTTATTATTTTCCAATTTTACTTTTTTAATCATTTTAAAAGTTTGTAATCAGTATGCCTGAAATATATATTATTTAATACAAAAAGTAAAACGGAAAGAAAATGTGAAAAAATGCTTGAAAGCTAAGAAATAAATCACTAGTTTGGGGGGATTTGAATCACGTATATTTTAGGTACAGTAGGAGTTTGCAGTTATGTACAGAAATACCATGGAAACAAAATGATTGCAGATAGTAACTGTATCTTTATGGTTAGCCACATACAGAACCTGAGATGCCTGGTTCCTGCAGGTAAGCTGTCCTGTATAATAATGTCCTTATATATATCAAGCTGCTAGTTCTGAACAGCGCTGTAGGCAGAATTTCCATGTAACGCTTGTGTAATTTAGGTACAGATAGATGTTCTGTGCAGGCCTACATTTACAGGGGGGGGGAAATCACTTTTATATTTTTTTTTTTGATTACTCGTTTTGGAGTGCAATAGGCAGCCTGCTTTAGGTAGACAATAATGGAAAATGCAACCAGCTGTTCAGGGTGTTTTGATCACTGCAATTCACGCTGAAAGTATCACAGCAGTCAAAACGCCTATTTGCGCATTGCCCTAACTACAAGACTTGAAATAATATGAAGATCCAGTATTTTTTTTTTCCTCTCCAGTATTTTTCAAATAAATTCAGTAACTGGGGGGCCTGGAAAATTAAATTTAGTAAAATTCTTAAAATCAATCCAAAAATTTGCATAAAGAGTTTTAGTGGAACTAATCAGTGCAAGAAAATTAAAACAATCTTTTACTTGTGCTTCTAAGCATATCTAGTCATTAATATGCAGTTAAATTGTTCAGTACAGAAGTCCCTGCAGTTACTGCTCCTCCCCTATCTCAGTGAGCTCTGACATGCTCAATAGGATTCACCCAGAAGGAAAGAGATTCTTCAACCAACTTCTTTGAATTGCATTACTTAGGAAATACAAAGATACGTGATTAATCAATTTAAATGGCAGATTCTGGCCTATAAATTATGGAAAACGTGTTTTAGAATGGCATCCTCTTTTAGGCCATAAGATCAAGTTGCAGAGAATTTAAAAATAAAAAATACACAGTGGCACTACTCTTTTAAATGGTCAACAGATTGTTAACTAGAACTGTAAGAAACCGAATGGCAAGGTTCTGATTAGTGACAGCAAGACAGAAGTAAGCAATATATTTTCCGATGTAAGCAATTTCTAACTCTACCTCTAAAAATCCCACGTGAACAGGAGTCAGCTCCCATTAATTATATCTCTCGTAACCAAAGTGCATACACAGTCCAGCAATGTGCTGCGGAGGTCTGCTGGTACGCAAAGACAGCTAACGATCTTCTCCAGTGTCAATTTATCTTTAACACTATGCATTCATTCAAATTAAATATATAATATATCTTAAACCTTTTTAAAAATCCAAAGGGTAATTATTTGTAGTAATGTACTCTATTAATTTTATTTTCTTTCCTAATTACAGAACACTATACAATTAGATTGAGTGCTGAACGCCCCTATACAGTACATGCAATAACTTCAGTCATCCAATATTGAGATGATTGCAGTTTTTTATTACTAATTGGACCTGCTAAAAAAATTATATTGGACCAATACTGATTGCACAAACATGAGATTATTGTTGCATGTATGGGCCCTAGATTGTATGGTACTGGTCTGCAATATCATCCATACATGTTTGTGATCAGAATTATTTAAACATTCAAATTTGGCAAGGGCCAAATCTAATAACATTAACCCATTGATTTATATGAATAAATTAAACTCTGGTCAGTAATAGTTCCTTTTGAAATATCTGTTGTATTCAATTAGATCAACTGGACTTGAAATGTAGTTCTTGAAGACGTTTCGCTAGTCATCCGACTGGCTTTCTCAATTCAGAATGACTTGTACAAGAATCTGTGGCAATTATGTACCCTGGAAAATCCCAATTAGCATATCACAGCCAGGTGTTAAGGGTGTGATTAGATAGTGGCTAAGAGGTGTTATAGGAACGCCCAGAGTAAGGTGTTAAAACAGCATTGTACATGGCAGACAGTTGGTGTCGAACCCCCCCACCTCTTCCTTTTGAAAGTTTTCATGCTGTTTCGTGCCGAACAGTTTAAAATCGTGTTGAATTTGTAAATTTGGTGTTCAATAAATCCACTTCAATTGGGGCTCAATCAGATTTTAGGTTCCACGGAATATCGACACATTCCATACATACACCAATAAAGCCTGATTGCGATGCCATGAGCTGTTAGATATATGTTTGGATTGGATATTGAATAGAAATTCCTATGTTGAACTGCCAAGTTTTACATTTTACCCAGATTTATAAATGACCAAGAGCTAAGTCCGGTCTCATCCATAAATAAGCCTTGTATTATTTATGATTACAGCAGCAGGAAATGGGAATCTGAGATTGCTCAACAAATTCTTTCCATGTCCATGTAAAAATGTCTCTAATTATAGCCTGGGAAATTTTTATGTATAAGAAGAGAAAAAAGGCAATAAAAACCCCATGAGAATTGTTAAATTTTTCTGTAATTTTGGGATATTGTTTCTTTGTAAACAGACAAATTGTGTTGCTGAAACATTTCCCACAGCCAATGGGGTGTTTGGAGACATGAACATTTTTTTTTCTTCCAGGAGAGATGATAGAGGAGAAATTATTCCTGGAGGAATGTAGAGTATAAGTGTGAGAAAATGCTGGCTAATTGCTGCTTCTTTTATTATTCCAGACACTCTAGAATTACTATTATTACGTAGAAGATCAGATACACAGGCATTACTGCTGCGAGATGTGAAATATTCTAAATAAAAATGTTTATGGAAACATAAAGCAAAACAGCGTGATCTTAACCAGCACAGAACAGCCTCTCCTTGTGCAGAGATCTGGAGTGATATTTCATGTGCTGTCATAAAAAAAGTCTCTTAAAGGGACACTATACTGAAAAAATTATTTTGCCTCATCTTAATCTATAATTAAATACATGTATGTAGCACTTACTCTGATGTGTGTGTGTTACTGCATGCCTTCAGTACAGCACACATTATGTTTAGGAGCAGTATCCCCCCAATTTAAACAACACCAACTTCCATCTGACCTGATTTTTTTCCCACAAACCAACTGTCAAGCCTGCACAGAGCATACAGCATTCCAACTGGCAAAACTCTGTCACCATTCCAGCTATAGTGAAACTACTCACAGAAGAATATTTTTTGAGAGCAAGGAACTTGATTGACATCTGAAATATAAGAAGTTTTAGATTGGATATCTAAAGAAATAGGGGGCCGATCAACAAAAAAATGATAAAGTGGTGGTTGGGAAGAATTATAGTTTCCAGTTATGGTCAATTTAAAATAACCTATTTTAGATTAGGTATAGATGTCCTATGACATCTGGAGAAGATAATAGTGATTTGATGGCCGTGTCTTAACCAAATCAGCTTATAACATAGATTTCTACCTGATTTGATAAAATATACCTGATTAGAGATCTGTGGAGCATATTTAAAAAACGCGATATCGTAAATCTGTGATACCTCGGGGTTATCGTAAAAGAACGATTGCGCCTGTAATTGTGCGGATGTTGGTACAATACCATGCGTAGCAAAATATTGTATGGGCACTCAAAGGATTAAGATCTACAATCACAATCAAAATTGTATGATCGCGATTATAAATTTAAGACTTCAATCGTAGATTTACATCTAAAGGGCATGTCCACCCACAAACTAAAATATAACCCACTACTGGTCACACTGTACAATTTAAAAAAAATCCTTACCTTACATCTCTGCTCCAAAAGGTTCTCCTGCAGTGCTTGTCCAAAGTCCCAGAAAGTGAATAGTAGTAGTTTTCTTCCTGTGTAAAAGGTTTCAGCCTCCTCCCTGTCCTCTGAGAGGACAGTGTTATCTGCAGAGGAGCCCTTTCCCCCCCTCCCACCCTCCTGATCCCTCCCTAGCTGCCCTTCTCCTAGCATAAAATCTTTTCAATATGTTAGAGGGCATCGCTTCCCACCCTATATTAGATAGTTAAAAAAAGAATCTGAACTCTACTTACAGCCCTTTTGCGTCCTCTATTGCCAGCAGCCACTGCTGTCATTGGCTGCCGGTCCAGCCACCTGCTTGTAGTTCCAGCAAGCAGGAGCCGGATCAGAATGCCGCTGGAGTGAGGGGCTGTCTGATTCTTTTTTTAACTATCTAATATAGCGGTTGGGGGTGGGAAGGGATTCCCTCTAAAATATTAAAATGTATTTTGTAGGGTGTAAATGCCCTTTAAGGCAGAGTATCCAAAAAAAGCAAAAAAAAGCAATTCTGCTCCTTCATCTCTACCCTCCAACCTGTAATTAAAAGAACTTCTGGCCACAAAGAAACCCAGTGAACCATATCTCATTTCCTTAGTGATCTCAGAGAATACAGGAGTGAATTCAGTAATCTGCTTGGGCAGCCAGTGCCATTACAGTTGTATTTACAAGGTGGTGCTACGCATGATGTGCCCAGGTAATGGAGGCAGAGCACATGTCCAAGGAGAAAGGAACAAAATGACTGCAGGTCACACAAAGAACTAACACAAATTTAGCAAAACAAAATGAAGTATAAACAGAATCTCCCATGTGATTATTGCAAGCTAGCAAGTTACATGGCAAGGGATGAGGATGCATTCTGTTACTGCAAAGAAAGACACGCAGCCTTGCTTATTTAGTAGCCTTGATTACATAACAGTAAGACTACCACAGCCAAACATCCATGTAACAGTTCCCTTTGCCATAACAGCCTTGGAGTTGTTGCCTCCATTCTGGGCGACCCCCTGAACAAGTAACGACATCATCAATAACGTTAGAAAAGGATTGGGAGGGAGGGAGAATGGCCAAGGATTAAACACCCTGCACTTTATACCCCACAGACACACGCCCAGACCCACTACCCAGCTTACTACCTCTACCTACCAATCCCCACAATTCCCCCCTGAAAACAGACCCCCTGGGGCACCCAGCCCTTTCATTCTATGTCTATGGTTACTAATTTTTTATTTGGTGATGCCCTTTAAATTAATGCATTTAGAACTATTGTGGTTTGTTTTGTTTTCCTATACTAAGCATAAGCACTAAGATTGAGACAGGCCGTGTGACCTCTGTGATAGAATTTCATGTTATGAAGGTGGAAATTTACGTATAAAGTAGCTAAATACACAGGGACGCAAAAAAATGAGCAAAAAAAAAACCTATTCTTGTTATTGCTTCCTTCAGTCTCACACTGCCCCCACAGTCCCTAACACAACTCCCTCCGACTGGTACAGTAATTATTAACAGTAACCTAATATTATCAGCAGTGAGTCACACAGTTCTAGGTCTCCTAGAGCGCTCACACCGTCTACTGTCTATCTGCTGTCAACAGCCTTAATTAAAAACTGACCCCCTCTGCCAAACCAAACACAACCCTCCAACCTTCACAGCACATTATTTGCACAATTTTACATCGGCCGCAATTGGGTTGATAATATCGATCAATCTATGGCCACCTTTAGATGTGATGTTAATTTAACCGTTGTGTTTAAAGGACTAGTTCACACAGAAAGTAAATTTCTTTTTTTTCATTAAGTGAAGAGTTATGTCTTGCCTCCCATTCTTCACTTAAAGGGCAAGTCCACCCCAAAACTAAAATTTAACTCCATGCTGGTCCCACTGTGCAGTGTTAATAGATCCTTACCTTACATCTCTGCTCCATATGGTTCCTCTAAAGGGCTTGTCCAAAGTCCAGGAAAGTGAATAGTCAGGAGCCTGTGTAAAGGTTTGCTGGCGGCTTGCGCCTATGTGCACACACATTTTGCTAAGCCTGTGCAGAAAAGTGATGCACACACAAAAATAGGAATGTAAGCTCTGGGTTGTGTAGTGCACAGCATTTTATTTTGTAAGATCATGGAAAATATGCATTTGCAGACAGCCAATAAAAAGAAGAGGAAACACTGAATTTGAAAGTTATGAGTATTTGCCTTGTTTACAAACACTAGGAATTATTATAGGACTTTTATTTTAATCCCCCAAAGAGTGATGTCAGAAGGACCACATTAGTCATTCAATAATTGGCAGGCCAGGCCTGTGCATGAAAAGGATAGTGGGCAAGATAACAGAGGAGTTATTTGGGGAAAAGCCACCCCACAATTATAGAAGCCTTATGGTATCCCACCTGTCAAAATGGCTCACAGGTATTATAGAAAAAAACAACCTTGGTGAGCCCCTTGTCAACCATAAAAGCAAATCGTTAAGAGTTAAGAGGAGAGTAAAACATGAAAAATAAATAGACAGGAGGAGTTAGGAGAGATAAATAAGGAAAACAGGAGGAAACAGAAGGCTAGGCAGGTCACTGGTCTATATTTGCTGGAGGGCTCCAAAAACCAAACACTGTCATCAGAAGCACATGTCCAGATTGTCTCAGCTTACATTTTCACGTCCATGAAACTATGGTGGTATATCCGGTCAGTACAGGACAATGCAGGAGAATGCAGACAAAAAAACTATGAACACAAGAAGGCTCAGTCAAAAATGTGATGCCAATATGGTTGGGACTTCCTTTCCCCTCATCCTCATTCCCTCTCCCAGTGAGACACACATGCTCAGTGTGCTTCCTCCAAATAAAAGTGAGTAGATGTCAAAGCAATGCAATATTAGTTGCCTTCTTCCTAAACCCACACTAATCAATTTTAATGATGTAGGAAGGGATTGGTGTAGGCTAAAGATGCAATTTGCTGTGCCTGAGGCAGAATTGCAGCTTTTGGGCCATAAAGCTGCGCTTGTGAAATGCCTTTTTTTAGTGAATAAGATGGAGTTCTTAAAGGATAAGTGCACTGTAAAATCAAGAACTACATTTCAAGTCCAGTTGATCTAATTGAATACAACAGATATACCATGACCTGGATGAATGAGAACCTTCACAAGCACAGTCCATTTTGAAGATTCCATTACAAAACAGGAGCGGAGCTATGCAAGTAATTTTATATTTATTTATATATTTTGCCCTATTTACATTTCTATATACTTTAATGTCATTACTAAATATTTGTTAATATTGATATAACTATTTATTTGGTGCTTAAACAACACATAAACACTGTCCCTATGTATATTACTTTTACCCACCCCCACCAACATAGTATCTCCCAAAAACTCAATGTATTCCCCATGAAATTATAAATGTATTTATATAATATATATAAGTGAAGTGACATATATATATATATATATATATATATTCATAAATGTAGAAACATGTGTGCACTCTTAGGTGTTTTACAATACTTTTTATTAGTGGTAAAAATGGCAAAGTTTTGGTTCTTGTTCCAGGACCTTTCTACTGGTTGGCTTGAGTGTACACTTTAAAAAAGTGATTAGTAGGGAACTATACCCTTATAGTACAAAATTGTTGTGAATGACCTGTAAATTATATACTTATAAGTAAATTATATACTTATAAATTGTGCTTATCTATGTTATCAGTTTTATCTGGTGCTTAGCTAGGTTGTGAGTAAAGATGAAAAGGTGCACATGTACGATACATCGATGACCCCTGATCTCAAGATGTGCGCGTAACGAACGGCCTTTTCGACCTATAATTTCTGAGCACATTCAAAGGAGGGTTAGTTCTTTTTTTGGAAAGGCAGAATATCCAGGGTTATAGATGGTGACTGTATCATGTGTGTTAAATTTGATGGGTTAGGGGGGCTGGGGTTTGGGGGATTTATTTAGTTCCATGACCAATAAAAAAAGAACTTTCTCTGGGACCTTGTACTTTAGTATTTTCCTTGATGAAATCTATTTTCCTTTTACTTCATAGCATAGATTGCAATATTTACCATGCAGTAGTCAATTGGCTGTGTCTGAGATCATATGATCATTGCAAAAAACCAACACCTGTAAAAAAACAACAAAATGAAATAAAACCAAATGCAAATGAACAATGCCCAACCACTTCTTTAAAATGGGATGTAATGTTTAATATTATTACTATCCTTTGGGGGTTAACATTATCTTAATTCAGCCAGCAATGGTCTACTCACATCTTCAGAACACAATCAATCTCTGCCCTGTAGAGCTTAAATCTATATCATGTGTATAAGGTACACAGTGATTAATTGCTTGACCAAGGCCAGAAAGAATCCTCAGGAACCAATCATAACAATGACAGGATATTATGAAAGACCAATCATAATGCTTCATTCTGAAGGTTTTCTGTCTGGATGATCTGATTACTTTTTTAAGGTTTAAACCACAACTGGTTAAAGTCATTCATACATGTAGTGTTACAAGACTAACGTATTGCACATGTTAAAAGCTATGAAAAAGAATTTAGATTTGTAAATTTTTACACCTTGGCTGTCCCCTAAGGTTGCCCAACATTGAAAGTTGTGTTATTAAAAGCACAGAAATTAAAACTTCTCGTAATTAGGAGAGATGATGAAGAGAGAAAGGAAACAGAATGAAGACTTTCACCTTAAAATAATTAGCTGCTTGGTTCCAGAGGAAAGGTATCACAAAAAACCTTTTTAATGCATTGCAAAGACTTGCTATAAATAAACATATTCCCGTAGAAACAACCATTGAGAAAACACATTTTACTATGTGTGGTTGATTCTAATTGGAGACCTTGCACCCAATTGCAAATGTATACTACAGGAATTGGGCCAGGACTCTACTTCTAGAAGAGAAAGGCCAAAATCACTCCACTAAAAGGCAACAGTCACAAAAGTGTGATAATAGTATATATGATAATATAACCCTTACTGTGCAGAAGAGTTACGAAGAAGGTGACTGGCCTTAAACTATATTGGGGTTGATGCAATATTTTTGTCCGACGCAGCTTACCTTCCTGAGATTTCGTACATGGCGGGATCTCTGCCAGGTAAGTGCGCCGGCTAACGCCATCTATTCAGTGGCGTTAAGTTTTGCGCTACATAGTAGCGCAAAACTTTACTAAGGGCGTTTTTGCATCGCCTGTGCCACGCTATTTCCGAGCATTCTCAGATATGGCGCAGGCAATGCAAACTCAGTGTAAAACCCACGCTAAACTGATAATACATCGGATAGCGTGGATTTTACACTGACTTGGGCATTTTGCGCCCAATATTGCATCGCCCCCATTGTCTCCAAGGGGACATCTCATATTGTTTCACTACACAGTAAATTTACAGTATGCAGCATTTATTTGGCCTTTCCTTTTTGTGTTGCTATTTCGTTTCCTTTCTTACTGTACATACCAGCGCCCTCTGGTGTTTTGGTTTCTACTACTACAAAAAGTTGGTGGGTCTCATAGGCTTTCCCTACATTTGTATTATTCTTTATCTGCTAGTTTAGTTGTTTTATACAGTTGTATGTAGATAGACAGATCTGGATATATGTCTGTTTTTGTTCCCAAGAAATAAGTTATCCAGATCCCTCCGACTAAGTGACTTTCTACTACATATTAGGGTAGAAGCCTTCAAATTACACAGCCATATACATCTTCAGTTGACAGCTAATGTGAGCTTTGTAGTATAAAATCACTGCAATAATTACCACCCGACCAATCAGAACGCTGCGACATATCAGTGACCACAGAGCAGAAAAATAAAACCCATCATCGGATTAATTAAACATTCATAGCAGAAGGTTAACTTTACCTTTGCATGGGACCCATCCTTTTCTTTTACAGAATTAATGTTAGTATTTCTATAGTATGTCTAGTTACAACATTGAGTACATGTGAGAAATCAAGCCATACATTCTCTCTAATGTTATTTTTAATTAGAGGCTAAGCCTAAATAACGTCATTGCAAATCCTAAAGAAGTCAAAGAGATTAGAAAACTTAATCTCCAGCCAAGTTCTTTTTAGTCCTGCAACCCCCATGGCTGTCACACAAAGAGAAACGGAATAGCCATAAACTGAAGCCAAACCTCGTGGAACTTTTCTCTATTGTCCCCTTTAATTTTTCAGCGATGATGTCATCCTAGCAAGAGGCCAAGAACCTGTTTTATTGTGCCCGATGCACAAGAGTCCTACAATACTGGGACAACCACAGATTTAACTGTCGGCCGTAACGAGCATGTTTTTTTCTTTGAATGCACTTCCCGCTGTAGCTCCTTTCAGACTTATTTTAAAGAGCGGCGTTGGACGTACTTGTTTATTTTATTTTAGCCTAGCAGATGTAAAAAGGTATAAAGTAGAATTGGGTCACATGGAGAATTTGTCAGCAGATTTCCTATTTGGAGCGCTAAGTAGAACGTTTCCCACCTGTGGTAGATCAATACGTAGCTAACACTATTCACCTGGGCAGCTATATGTGATTATTATTTCTTGGCACGTGGAGTGGAACCATCTGGTATAAGCTTTTCAATTGAACGTTGCTGCTTTATTTAGAACAATAAAAAAATAGCAAAGACCTTAAACACTGTATTTTGTGGTTGTGCAAAGCGATGCTCTTGGTGGATTAATATGTAAATGAAGAAAGGTAGCTATAGGCGTTAAATGAATGTCATAACTCCAATGAAATTTATCGAATAATCCCCCCAACAGACAGATTGCTCAACAGTAGCACCATAACCTGTGACGCTAAGCAACCAGTTGACCCCCATATGACAGAAAAACGGTCCTTCCTTGAGAATAAAGCCTATACTTTTTATGTAGTTAATAACACAATAACAAAGACAAGAAGTTAAGGTGGAATAAGATGAACGCCTATCCTATTCAGCCTCTTTTACCCTATCCAACATGTTTGCCTATTTACATTTTTGTAGACACGTTGATCAATTGTTTTGAGCATGAGTCTAACTTTCCACTGTAGCGTGTCTCCTGCTTATCCACCCCTCGTCTGTGCATAGGACAAAACAGACTGCACTGCAACTGCCAAGCGGTCTGTCTATAGGGCAATCAGTGAAAATTATGGATAAATTGTTTTAAAACATAAAGATTTATTGTGTGTAGACAGTTTAGAAGGCAACTATATTGTCACATTTAAGAGTTTGGTGGTAGGATTAAATATTCCTACCTCCCAATCAGATTTCATTGTATGGTAGAAATCTGTCTCCCTGACTCTAAGCAGCTGTAAAAAAAATTGTAGTGCTTGTAATGTTATTGATAAAGGACTAGAGTCTGAAAGGAGTGAAATCATGGTATGTTGGTACTAGCGCAAACCCAGGGAGGGATTAGGACACAGTATAGTTCTCTCTTAAAACCATAAACATACAAAATACACTATCATAAATGGGAGAATCAAGAGAAGGTAACAAAAAAAACCTCCCCTTATACAATAACATCACAGCAGCCACTAACGTTAATATCAGATTGTAAGGCCTGTAACAACCGGCTTAAATGTCTCTATCATTACCCTAATACCCATTTTAACAAGTATGATTTTCAGATTATCCAGTTCAGTTCCGATAACAGTAGCATGCAGCCTGACATTTCTGGTTTTGTGTATTAGTTCTTCATATTTTAGACAGTTTTCCCTAAGGTTACTAGTGGCTTTTCAGAAAGGATTATTGTCTGGAAGGCTAAATGCATAATCATTGGCAGACTCTACATGAAAGGAACAAAAAAGAAAGAAATTGCCAACTTCATACATTTATTAAATCCATTTGTAAATTGCCTTGAGTCTTAATAATGCAATATTACGTCTGTGTAGAGAGACATATTTTTATAATGTTTTCCAGGCAGAAACATAGCAAAGGAAACAGTTTTCTTCCTAATTTGATATTCAGCATTCTATTGCAATGTACCGGAATGTAGAGGAATGTCAAATGTTGGTCCCACCAACTGAAGTGAAACACAGCTAGAAGCTCTGTTCACTGGTGGGATGTTCACTGGTGGGATGGCAGAGGTTGGAAGGAGAATATGCACTTTATAACATAGTTTCATGTGGTATAATTATTCCTGGATATTAATAATTATAGTAAAGCTATAGTGTAACATTAAAGGGTCACTATACTCACTGAAACAACTTTACATTTTCTGAAACTACTAATTTGAGAGAAGTAAAATGATGGTACTCACATATTTATCTGTGCTTGCTTTGTCATTAAATTAATAATATTTAGTGAGTGATCCTAATTCCCCCCACCCTCCCTTACTCACTGCCTTCTTGTTGTGTCTGCGACACTTATAAGTTCTGCACAGCCTCACCATATACACTGCTCTGCTTACACATCTCCCTTCCCCACCCCCTTCCCCCCCTTTTTTCTTCTCTCTGCTGATTCTATTAAATGTTGCAGAAAGTGTGCTGGCAGGCAGGCAAAGAGGTCAGACATGGGTCACATATTATAATTTCTGCTTATGGAGTGACAGGTCTGTCCCTGTAAATGCTGTGAGTAAAATGATGATTTCTCAGAATCTACAGCTTCTGAAAAACCTGAAAAAAAGTTTTGGAGCAGTGGGATCTTGCTGTATCTAAATGTACACTCTAAAAATATTCCAGATATTAAAAGATACCCTTTAACCTCGACCCAATGAATGAAATTGGGGGAGTACAAAAAGCCTTTCTCTGCCTGGGGGAATCATACTGAGCATGCCTGCACTCACTGAGCTAAGGTAGTGGGCAGTAACTGCACTGTTCTGCACTGAATAATTTCTTTGTGTGTCTGAATGTGTTACATTACATGTTATATATCATACCATAGTTTTAATTTAGTTATAGAAACTCAATTTGGCGGCATGTATACTACAATGCATTTATCAATATAACAGTTTCGTTTGCTCTACTCCTTAACAAACATTACCAACGCAGGGCTGTAGATGTATTGTAACCTTGTTCTGCCATAGTTGGAAAGCAATTGGTTTGTAAATTAATGTGTAATGTAAATGTAAGCAGAAAAAAATAACCGTGACTTATCTTAATCTAGAAATTCCTTTACCCTGTGTTGTGTGTGTTGTATGCTTTTAATCCAGTACGTATTGTTGAGGCTACCTACCCACTCTTAACTGACTCCTCCTTCCATCTGACACGGCTTTTTGCAAGGGCAAGCAAGCTCAGTAATCACTATGAACTGGCGGTGGGAGAGAGAATATCTCAATGAATTTCACACATACCAACTATCACCCCTAACTGCACACGCAGAAGAGTTTATGATAATAAGGCAACTGATTGACAGCTGAAATGTAAGATGCTTCTGATTGGATATGTAACAAAACAGATTAACAAATGAATGTTAAAGTGGGTTAGGAAGAATTGTAGTCTCTAGTAATAGACAATTTTAAAATATATTTTTCCAGTTAAGATACCCTTTAATAATCAACTTACAGTATGTAGTAAAATAAATTTGAATTTCCACCGATCTTGAAGAATTAGAATGTGTTATTTACATTGCAGGTTCTTTCGTCTCCAGTCAGATCATTTAAAATGAAACATTTCTCTCTTTACTTTTGCCCAGGTCTTATCACCACAACATCAAGAAAACTGGATCGCGAACAGCAAGCAGAGCATTTTCTTGAGGTATTTTACTAGAATTCTTAATTATTCCAAAGTTCCATTCGTGTCATCAACTCAATAAAGTGTTGAAGTGTTTGGGAGCTCTTCTTACTTAATGAGTTATTTTTAGGTTTGAAAATGAGTCATTATGTTGTTATATACCAGCCCAATATTAAAGGGCATGTCCACCCCTCAAACTAAAATGTAACCCACTACTGGCCCCACTGTGTAGTTTTAAAAAATCCTTACCTTACATCTCTGCTCCTTATGGTTCTCCTGCAGTGCTTGTCTAAAATCCAGAAAACTAAAAAGTATAAGGTGTCTTCCTCTGTAAAACATTTCCGCCTCCTCCCTGTCCTCTGTGAGGACAGTGGCATGTGTAGGGGAGCCCTTTCGCCCCCTCCCTCCCACCCTCAGGATCCCTCTCTGGCTGGCTATCACCTACCATAAAAATACTTTTCTGTAGTGTAGGGCTCCCCTGCCCACTCTCAACACCATTGTCAGATTTCTAAAAAAAAGATTCCGAACTCTACAGCACTTCATTCCCGCAGCCCTCTCCATTGACGGCAGCAATGTCTGTGATTGGCTGCCTCTCAGCCAATCACTGACACAGCTACTGGTCCGGCCCCTGCTTGCAGCAGGGAGCTGGATCAGAACACCGTGGGAGAGGGGGGCTGTAAGTAGAGTTTAGAACCTTTTCTTAGAAATCTGAGCAGGGGAGGGGCAGAGGAGTCCTACATTATACTAAAGTTTTTGTTTAGCCCTTTAAATAAAACTCCCTTTGGCTCTGGTAGTTTAAAGGACAATTATACTGTATAAATTTATTTTTTAAAAATGGAAAGTATTTGGGTAAGGGAGGCAGGATTAATTATTCCTACCTCACAATATTGTTTTGTTGCGTTGCTACAGCAGATACAGTTTCATCTGCCAGGTTAGTGCCCTGGGCCTTTCTGGATTAAAGCGTATATCCACCAGTTTGCTTAGTTCAACTGAAGAACAGGAGGCAAATATGTCTTACCTTCCGTTCTTCAGTACCTTTTGCTAGAGAGAAGGCAGAACTTACCTGCGAATGTGCCAGCTTCTCACTTGTGCACATAATGCAAAGGACTGTGGATGTGTCGGAGACTTCAGTGGCGTCGGAGTCTGCCAGCGGCGCTGGACCTTTCACAGGTAAGTTCTGCCTTCTCTCCTGCAAATCTTACTGAAGAATAGGAGGTAAGACGTAGCTCATTTACCTCCCATTGGTCAGTTAAACTGAAGGCAAACTTTAAAAAACGGTGGACATACCCTTTAAATATAGCGCCCACACTCCACATAGAAATGATATTGAGAGGTAGAAACTACCAATCCTACCTCCCTGTCCCAGATACTTTTTATTTAAACTGTTTTTGAAACTTTATACGCACTATAGTTCTCCTGTATTGTTCTCCTTTAAGGACAGCGCGTATAGCAGAAACCATCTATATATAATCCAAAAGTAACATGTGACCTAATTGTCTATAACGATGGGGTGAATTGCTCTATTTCTATTTACATGTAGATGTGACTTACTTTAGCCTGCACAGTCTTTCCCCATCATTGTACAGAGAATAGAATATAAAGTTCTATCCTAGAGGTTATTGGAAAGATCCATTCTGGGGCTTGGCAGGCAGTGCAATTCCATTGAGACAAAATCTCAGGGGAACCTTCTGTGTACACATTATTCTTTAGGCCCGGGAACATTGCATTGTGTAAAGAGCAATGGAAAATGAATTATACTGCTATATTTTTACATCAGTCTATTTTTCTTTTGGGCCCTGTGCCATCGCCTCTCTAACCATAGATATCCAAATTGTGACTTCTTCGTATTCTGTTGGTATGAAAATGGAATCTTCTGGTTGAGAGATATTTTTCTACACATTTTTCTACACAAACTGTAAACCTGATATTATCTGATAAATGTTTGCTTCAGCTAAACATGGACAAGAAAAAAGGAAATGTAAGCCTTTCATTCCCTTGCAGTAACAATGGACTGGTTGCACTGGCACGATAGAAAGTCCAGGTAAAACCTAAATTTAAAGATCCCCTGCACTTCCTACTTCCTGCTCTGAAACCACGTGACAGTCCCTCCCTGTGTTGGAGGCATTAAAAAAACATCAAAAATGTATGCACCTTACACACTGCTGTGGGCTGTGCTGTTCTCCCCCCCACCCCCCCCCCCTCTACCCTACAGTCACTGTAACTCGATCTCTTCCTGGTTTCTTGTGCTTTCTCCTGCACTGAGCATGTGCCAACCACAGATTAGAAGGAGGAACTAGTATTTTGACCGCAGATTCAGAACTTTCCATCCCCTAACTTTCTGATCAGTGATTTCTTCATATCTTGGGCTGTGCTGCACATGGTCATTTTAAATGTAGGAACCTGGCCTTTAATTTAAAATCAACTTGTTTGGAGACCACAGTCCCCCTTACTATTAATAAAATAGAAAGTAGATATGGCCCTAAGTAAAGATGGACTCAAACCCAAACCTGGTCATCAATTGGATTTTACAGATTTGAACTTTTCTGTCTTTTTGAATTTAAGCAGAACATTTTTCAAATTCGGGATTCGATGTTTCAAGATTTAAAAAATTCGGGGGGAAACGTCCGTAAACCTTCGATTCTTTATATGGGGAGGTTTGTATAATTTGTTAACCTTCAATTCCGTATACATGGGGGAAATAATTAATTTGTGAATTCTTGATTCCATGTATGGGAGGTTTACCGACTTTTTGAACCCTGGAATATGGGATTATTTTTGAATTTTGAAATCGAAAGCTCGAAAGTAGCGCGTGTGAAATGGAAGGTTTTTTTCAAGCTCTGGATATTTGTTTATGTTCCGCCAAACCATTTCCCAGGTCCCAGAGCCGTGTACAGTAAGTTACTATTGTTAATTATACTTTTATTTTAATTAAACCTTTTGAATTTTTTGACACCCCCCCTTGAGATTAATGGGTTTTGGGAGTCCAAAAATTTTAAATCGCAATGGGTTTTACAAAGTTTGCCCATCTCTAGCCCTGAATGGCTGCAGTCCATTAGACTGCTGTAATACAATGTTACAATGCGACCCTAAAAACAGTATGTAGTTTAATCAGCTTGATAATGAAGACGTCTCACTGCTGTAGTGCTGCTAGTGTGAAACAGACTGACTCTTGGAAAGTTTTATTTTAGATTGTTTTTTTTTTAAAGAGCCCAGTATAAATAAAAGCTTATTTAATGATTTCTGTTGTGAAGCGATGGAGGATGGGGGGATGTTTAAATATGTATGAGTTCTTTGAATTCATGTGTTTCCCCAAGAGCGCTTTGATCTTCAGTTCTAAAGACCTGCACCTTTAAGAGGCAAAAATGAAAAAAACAGGCGAAACAATGAGATTCTACAGAATCACACACATACACTGCATTGCACTGTGGGACTCGCATAATTAAAAATGACTTCCAGTGTATGGTAACTAACAGGCAGTCCTTATATCGTCTAGTGTGATCACTTGGATCTTCTGTTCTAAGGGCCTGCACTGTTTAAAGTCAACATAGAAAATAAGGGCAAATAATGAAATTCTGTAACAAAATGAATATAACCTTGGGCACAGGAAAAATAGTATTGTCAGACAGTTAATAATAGTATTATTATTATTAAAAATAGTATTATCAGACAGTTAATAATAGTATTATTATTATTAAAAATAGTATTGTCATACAGTTAATAATAGTATTATTATTATTATTAAAAATAGTATTGTCAGACAATTAATAATAGTATTATTATTATTAAAAATAGTATTGTCAGACAATTTACATAATAGTATTTATTATAAAAATAGTATGTCAGACAGTTAATAATAGTATTATTATTATTATAAAAATAGTATTGTCAGACAGTTAATAATAGTATTATATTATTAAAAAATAGTATTGTCAGACAGTTAATAATAGTTATTAATTATTAAAAATAGTATTGTCAGACAATTAATAATAGTATTATTATTATTATTAAAAATAGTATGTCAGACAGTTAAATAGTATGATTATTATTAAAAAAGTATTGTCAGACAGTTAATAATAGTATTATTATTTATTAAAATAGTATTCAGACAGTTAATAATAGTATATTATTATTATTAAAAAAAAGTATTGTCAGACAGATTAATAGTTTATTATATTAAATAGTTTGTCAGACAATTTATTAATAGTATATTATTATTATTAAAAAATAGTATTGTCAGACATTAATAATAGTATTATTATTATTATTAAAAATAGTATTGTCAGACAGTTAATAATAGTATTATTTATTAAAAATAGTATTGTCAGACAGTTAATAATAGTATATATTATTAAAAAATAGTATTGTCGACAGTTAATAATAGTATTATTATTATTAAAAATAGTATTGTCAGACAGTTATAATAGTATTATTTTATTATTAAAAAATAGTATGTCGACAATTATAATAGTATTATTATTATTATAAAAATAGTTGTCAGACAGTTAATAATAGTATTATTTTATTAAAAATAGTATTGGTCAACAGCTTATTTAATAATAGTATTATTTTTCAATAAAAAAAAAATAGTATTGCAGACAATTATAATAGTATTATTATTATAAAAATTTATGTCAGACAGTTAATAATAGTATTATTATTATTAAAAATAGTATTGTCAGACAGTTAATAATAGATTATTATTATTAAATAGTATTGTCAGACAGTTAATAATAGTATTATTATTATTAAAAATAGTATGTCAGACAGTAATAATAGTATTATTATTAAAAATAGTATGTCAAAAAGTTAAAATACTATTTTTAATATAATAATAATAATAAACTATTATTAAACTGCTGACAATACTATTTTAATAATAATAATACTACTATTATTAACGGTCTGACAATACTATTTTAATAAAAATAATACTATGTTAGACAGTTAATAATAGTATTATTATATTAAAAATAGTATTGTCAAACAGTTAATAATAGTATTATTATTATTAAAAATAGTGTTGTCAGACAGTTAATAATAGTATTATTATTAAAAATAGTATTGTCAGACAGTTAATAATAGTATTATTATTAAAAATAGTATTGTCAGACAGTTAATTCATAGAAAATAGGTGCACATTGACATAAGCAATATGTTAAAGGACACGTTGGTGACCATCAAAATACCTACATATGCACTGATTTCTATAATTTCCTACACAGTATATACAGTATATACAGTATACTCATACAAGACTACACTGTATATGTATACATAGTAATGTTATTATCTGATTGGTCACAATAATATCACTTCAAGCTACACACTTAAACCATTATATAACATAGTAACATAGTATTGGAGGTTGTATAAAGACATTCGTCCATCTAGTCCAACCTTTATACCCTACCCATAATGTCTGTCTAACAGTTACATAGTAACATAGTATTGGAGGTTATATAAAGACATATGTCCATCTAGTCCAACCTTTATACCCTACCCATGATGTCTGTCTATTATAGAAGCTTATCCAGGCCACTTTTAACTTTACCTAGAGTGTAATATAAGGAGATTACACCACGAGGAGTTCCATATACATATAGAAGCAGTGTATATTACAATGTAGGTAGCGTAGTATTTCTTACAATACATAAGACCAGCCAAAAAAAAATAAAGCACAGACACACTCTCCCCCTTCCACTGTCTCTCCCCCTCCCTGTATTAGTCATTTATATAGGAATCCCTGTTTAGTGTATAAATAGTTCATTACCGTACCAATTGAAAAGAGAAAGAAGGAACGAACATCGTCTGTGAACAATAAACAGGGCTTGCTATATAAATAACTAATACAGGGAGGGGGAGAGACAGGGGGAGGGGCAGTGGAATACAGGAAGTCACTCAGTGACATCACTGAGTGACTGTAATATAGATTCTCGCCACTGTACCTCCCCATTGAAAATGCCTAGCCTTGTGTATTATATTATTATATCACTACATTATGTGCTGGAATAAGTCACACTGAATTATGTCAAATGACTCTTTAGGGCATAGAACCCAGGACTTTCTCTGTTTTTCAATAGTCCAGTAGTTTTCTACTATTCTTTAAGCCACAACCAATCAGACATTTACTACACCTGTGGTGGTTTTGATTTTCCTGGAACCCACGATGATTGTCTAGTTACGGATTCCTTCTTGTTTTCTTTCTACTAAACCCATTTTAACTGTTGTAACTAATAAGTGGTTTGTTTTTGTGTGTGTGTGTCCTGTTTTGTCCTGGTATCCTTTGTGTACATTACAAATGCACCTGCTAGGGTACATTTCAATCTGCTTCACAATGATCGTGCGTAGTGTTGATAAGGCGGAATTGTTCTGGGGAACGTTAGCGGTGGCAAATCAAGGCTGGTGCCTTCCTGTTCTGATCGTTTCTCCCATTCAGATGCTCTCGGCCTCACGCTGAGGACTTGCAAACTTGATTGTCATATGAGGCTTTTATAGAAAAGAAAAATGACACAAACCAAGGCCCCCCTGCCAGGAGGGTTTATTTAGACTCTATATTGATGCTATTTAACATGAAAGTACCTTGGAAATAGTCAATACAGGTGTAGAAATGACTTTCCCCAAATGAAAAGAGCAGCAGGCGCCATAGAAATGTCTTATTTATGTATCTCCCTCAACCTTCATATGATCTGGGGTGATATCTACTGTTACATAGAAGTTACTGACTCATACAGTGTTTCACATCCAATGTAGAGAGGGTGGAACTGTCTCTAAGTGCCCATGGGGAATATATATAGTTTTATAATTGGAACATGTTACTGTTAATAGATAAGAGACATCCTGTCAATTATATGTTTAGAAATGGCTCTTAGCTATGTCATCATTTATAATACTGTATGTCATCCACTATCAGCTACTGTATATCATCAGTTATAATCAGTGCTTAGATATGTCATTAGTTATAATCAGTGCTTAGATATGTCATTAGTTATAATCAGTGCTTAGATATGTCATCAGTTATAATCAGTGTTTAGCTATTTCATCAGTTATAATCAGTATTTAGCTATGTCATCAGTTATAATCAGTGTTTAGCTATGTCATCAGTTATAATCAGTGCTTAGATATGTCATCAGTTATAATCAGTATTTAGCTATGTTATCAGTTATAATCAGTGTTTAGCTATTTCATCAGTTATAATCATTGTTTAGCTATTTCATCAGTTATAATCAGTATTTAGCTATTTCATCAGTTATAATCAGTGTTTAGCTATTTCATCAGTTATAATCCGTGTTTAGCTATGTCATCAGTTATAAACAGTACTTAGATATGTCATCAGTTATAATCAGTGTTTAGCTGTCATCAGTTATAATCATTTTTAGAAATCTGAGCAGGGGAGGGAGAGGAGTCATACATTATACTAAAGTTTTTGTTTAGCCCTTTAAATAAAACTCCCTTTGGCTCTGGTAGTTTAAAGGACATTATACGTATAAATTTATTTTAAAAATGGAAAGTATTTGTGGTAAGGGAGGCAGGATAATTTATTCCTACCTCACAATATTGGTTTGTTGCGTGCTAAGCAGATACAGTTTCATCTGCCAGGTTAGTGCCTGGGCCTTTCTGGATTAAAGCGTATATCCACCAGTTTGCTTAGTTCAACTGAAGAACAGGAGGCAAATATGTCTTACCTTCCGTTCTTCAGTACCTTTTGCTAGAGAGAAGGCAGAACTTACCTGCGAATGTGCCAGCTTCTCACTTGTGCACATAATGCAAAGGACTGTGGATGTGTCGGAGACTTCAGTGGCGTCGGAGTCTGCCAGCGGCGCTGGACCTTTCACAGGTAAGTTCTGCTTCTCCTCCTGCAAATCTTACTGAAGAATAGAGGTAAGACGTAGCTCATTACCTCCCATTGGTCAGTTAAACTGAAGGCAAACTTTAAAAACGGTGGACATACCCTTTAAATATAGCGCCCCACTCCACATAGAAATGATATTGAGAGGTAGAAACTACCAATCTACCTCCCTGTCCAGATACTTTTTATTTAAACTGTTTTTTTGAAACTTTATACGCACTATAGTTCTCCTGGATTGTTCCCTTTAGGACAGCGCGTATAGCAAGAAACCATCTATATATAATCCAAAAGTAACATGTGACCTAATTGTCTATAACGATGGGGTGAATTGCTCATATTTACTTTACATGTAGATGTGACTTACTTAGCCTGCCAAGTCTTCCCCATCATTGTACAGAGAATAGAATATAAAGTTCATCCTAGAGGTTATGGAAAGATCCATTCGGGGCTTGGCAGGCAGTGCAATTCCATTGAGACAAATCTCAGGGGGAACCTTCTGTGTAACACTATTTTAGGCCCTGGGAACATTGCATTGTGTAAAGAGCAATGGAAATGAATTATACTGCTATATTTTCATCAGTCTATTTTCTTTTGGGCCCTGTGCCATCGCCTCTCTAACCATAGATATCCACATTGTGACTTCTTCGTATTCTGTTGGTATGAAAATGGAATCTCGGTTGAGTGAGAGATATTTTTCACACATTTTTCTAAACAAACTGTAAACCTGATTATCTGATAAATGTTTGCTTCAGCTAACATGGACAAGAAAAAAGGAAATGTAAGCCTTTCATTCCCTTGCAGTAACAAGGACTGGTTGCACTGGCACGATAGAAGTCCAGGTAAACACCTAATTTAAGATCCCCTGCACTTCCTACTTCTGCTTGAAAACCACGTGACAGTCCCTCCCTGTGTGGAGGCATTAAAAAAACATCAAAAAGTATGCACCTTACACACTGCTTGGGCTGTGCTGTTCTCCCCCCCACCCCCCACCCCTCTACCCCTAAGTCAAGTAACTCGATTCTTCCTTGGGTTTCTTGTGCTTCTCCTGCACTGAGCATGTGCCAACCACAGATTGAAGGAGGAACTAGTATTTTGACCGAGATTCAGAAATTCCATCCCCTAACTTTCTGATCAGTGATTTCTTCATATTTTGGCTGTGCTGCACATGGTCATTTAAATGTAGGAACCTGGCCTTTAATTAAATCAAATTGGTTGGAGACCACAGTCCCCCTACTATAATATAAAATAGAAAGTAGATATGCCCTAAGTAAAGATGTGACTCAAACCCAAACCTGGTCATCAATTGGATTTTTACAGATTTGAACTTTTCTGTCTTTTTGAATTTAAGCAGAACATTTTTCAAATTCGGGATTCGATGTTTCAAGATTTAAAAATTCGGGGGAAACGTCCGTAAACCTTCGATTCTTTATATGAGGTGAGGTGATGTGTTTTGTAATTTGTTAACCTTCAATTCGTATACATGGGGGAAATAATTAATTGTGAATTTTGATTCCATGTATGGGAGGTTTACCGACTTTTTGAAACCCTGGAATATGGGATTATTTTTGAATTTGAAATCGAAAGCTCGGAAAGTGCGCGTTGTGAAATGGAAGGTTTTTTTCAAGCTCTTGGATATTTGTTTTATGTTCGCCAAACCATTTCCCAGGTCCCAGAGCCGTGTACAGTAAGTTACTATTGTTAATTATACTTTATTTTAATTAAACCTTTGAATTTTTGACACCCCCCCTTGAGATTAATGGGTTTTGGGAGTCCAAAAATTTTAAATCGCAATGGGTTTTACAAAGTTTGCCCATCTCTAGCCCTGAATGGCTGCAGTCATAGACGCTGAATACAAGGTACAATGCGACCTAAAAACAGTATGTAGTTTAATCAGCTTGATATGAAGACGTCTCACTGCTGTAGTGCTGCTAGTGTGAAACAGACTGACTCTTGGAAAGTTTTATTTTAGATTGTTTTTTTTTAAAGAGCCCAGTAGTATAAAAAAGCTTATTTAATGATTTCTGTTGTGAAGCGATGGAGAGAAGTGGGGGGATGTTTAAATATGTATGAGTTCTTTGAATTCATGTGTTTCCCAAGAGCGCTTTGATCTTCAGTTCTAAAGACCCTGCACCTTTATAAGAGCAAAATGAAAAAACAGGCGAAACATGAGATTCTACAGAATCACAAACATACACTGCATTGCACTGTGGGGACTCGCATAATTAAAAATGACTTCCAGTGTATGGTAATAACAGGCAGTCTTATATGTCTCTAGTGTGATCACTTGGATCTTCTGTTCTAAGGGCCTGCAACTGTTTAAAGTCAACATAGAAATAAGGGCAAAATAATGAAATTCTGTAACAAAATGATATAACCTGTGGCACAGGAAAAATAGTTTGTCAGACAGTTAATAATAGTATTATATTATTAAATAGTATTATCGACATTATAATAGTATTATTATTATTAAAATAGTATTGTCATACAGTTAATATAGTATTATTATTATTATTAAAAATAGTATGTCAGACAATTAATAATAGATTATTATTATAAAAATAGTATTGTCAGACAGTTAATAATAGTATTATTATTTAAAAATAGTATTGTCAGACAGTTAATAATAGTATTTATTATTATTATAAAAAATAGTATTGTCAGACAGTTAATAATAGTATATTTATTATTAAATAGTATTGTCAGACAGTTAAATAATAGTATTATTATTAAATATATTGTCGACAAGTAATAATAGTATTATTATTATTATAAAAATAGTATTTAACAGTTAATAATAGTATGATTATTATTAAAAATGTATTGTCAGACAGTTAATAATATAATATATGATTATTAAAAATAGTATTGTCAGACAGTTAATAATAGTATTATATTATTAAAAATAGTATTGTCAGACAATTATTAATTAGTATTATTATTATTAAAAATAGTATTGTCGACAAATATTATTATTATATATTAAAAATAGTATGTCAGACATTAATAATAGATTATTATTATTATAAAAATAGGTATGTCAGACAGTTAATAATAGTATTATTATTATTAAAAATAGATTGTCAGACAGTTAATAATAGTATTATTATTATTAAAAATAGTATTGTCAGACAATTAATAATAGTATTATTATTATTAAAAATAGTATTGTCAGACAGTTAATAATAGTATTATTATTATTAAAAATAGTATTGTCAGACAGTTAATAATAGTATTATTATTATTAAAAATAGTATTGTCAGACATTAATAATAAGTATTATTATTATTAAAAATAGTATTGGTCAGACAGTTACTATATAGTATTATTATATAAAAATAGTAGTATTGTCAGACAATTAATAATAGTATTATATATTAAAAATAGTATTGTCAGAAGTTAATAATAGTATTATTATTATTAAAATTATTGTCAACATTATAATAGATTATTTTATAAAAATAGTATTGTCGACAGTTAATAATAGTTTATTATTATTAAAAAGATATGTGCAGACAGTTAATAATAGTATTATTATTAAAAATAGTATTGTCAAACAGTTAATAATACTTTTTAATAATAATAATATATAATACTAGTATGAAACGGCTGACAATACATTTTAATAATATACTACGATATTAACTGTTCTGACATACTATTTTTAATAAAAATAATACTATGTTAGACAGTATAATAGTATTATTATTATTAAAATAGTATTTCAAACAGTTAAAAAGTTATTTATTATTAAAAATAGTGTGTCAGACAGAAAATTAGATTATTATAAAAATAGTATTGTCAGACAGTTAATAATAGTATTATTATTAAAATAGTATTGTCAGACAGTTAATTCATAGAAAATAGGTGCACATATGACATAAGCAATATGTTAAAGGACACGTTGGTGACCATCAAAAATACCTACATATGCACTGATTTCTATAAATTTCCTACACAGTATATACAGTATATACAGTATACTCATACAAGACTACACTGTATATGTATACATAGTAATGTTATTATCTGATTGGTCACAATAATATCACTTCAAGCTACACACTTAAACCATTATATAACATAGTAACATAGTATTGGAGGTTGTATAAAGACATACGTCCATCTAGTCCAACCTTTATACCCTACCCATAATGTCTGTATAACAGTTACATAGTAACATAGTATTGGAGGTTGTATAAAGGCATTTGTCCATCTAGTCCAACCTTTATACCCTACCCATAATGTCTGTCTAACAGTTACATAGTAACATAGTATTGGAGGTTATATAAAGACATATGTCCATCTAGCCCACCTTTATACCCTACCCATGATGTCTGTCTATTATAGAAGCTTATCCAGGCCACTTTAACTTTACCTAGAGTGTAATATAAGGAGTTACACCACGAGGAGTTCCATATACATATAGAAGCAGTTATATACAATGTAGGTAGCGTAGTATTTCTTACATACATAAGACCAGCCAAAAAAAAAATAAAGCACAGACACACTCTCCCCCTTCCCTGTTTCCCCCTCCTGTATTAGTCATTTATATGGAATCCCTGTTAGTGTATAAATAGTTCATTACCGTACCAATTGAAAGAGAGAGAAAGAAGGATACGAACATCGTTGGTGAACAATAAACAGGGCTTGCTATATAAATAACTAATACAGGGAGGGGGAGAGACAGGGGGAGGGGCAGTGGAATACAGGAAGTCACTCAGTGACATCACTGAGTGACTGGAATATAGATTCTCGCCACTGTACCTCCCATTGAAAATGCCTAGCCTGTGTATATATTTTTATATCACTACATGATGTGCTGGAATAAGTCACAATGAATTATGTAAATGACTCTTTAGGCATAGAACCCAGGACTTTCTCTGTTTTTTCAATAGTCCAGTAGTTTTCTACTATTCTTTAAGCCACAACCAACAGACATTTACTACAACTGTGGTGGTTTTGATTTTCCTGGAACCCACGATGATGTGTCTAGTTACGGATTCCTTCTTGTTTCTTTTCTACTAAACCCATTTTAACTGTTGTAACTAATAAGTGGTTGTGTTTTGTGTGTGTGTGTGTGTCCTGTTTGTCCTGGTATCCTTTGTGTACATTACAAATGCACCTGCTAGGTACATTTCATCATGCTTCACAATGATCGTGGCGTAGTGTTGATAAGGCGGAATTTTCTGGGGAACGTTAGCGGTGGCAAATCAAGGCTGGTGCCTTCCTGTTCTGATCGTTCTCCCATTCAGATGCTTCGGCCTCACGCGAGGACTTGCAAACTTGATTGTCATATGAGGCTTTTATAGAAAGAAAAATGACACAAACCAAGGCCCCCTGCCAGGAGGGTTATTTAGACTCTATATTGATGCTATTTAACATGAAAGTACTTGGAAATAGTCAAACGGTGGAGAAAATGACTTTCCCCAAATGAGAAAGAGCAGCAGGCGCCATAGAAATGTCTTATGTTAATCTCCCTCAACCTTCATATGATCTGGGGTGATATCTACTGTTTACATAGAAGTTACTGACTCATACAGTGTTTCAAATCCAATGTAGAGAGGGTGGAACTGTCTCTAAGTGCCCATGGGGAATATATAGTTTTATAATTGGAACATGTTACTGTTAATAGATAAGAGACATCCTGTCAATTATATGTTTAGAAATGGCTCTTAGCTATGTCATCATTTATAATACTGTATGTCATCACTATCAGCTACTGTATATCATCAGTTATAATCAGTGCTTAGATAGTCATTAGTTATAATCAGTGCTTAGATAGTCATTAGTTATAATCAGTGCTATAGTCATCAGTTATAATCATGTTAGCTATTCATCAGTTATATCAGTATTTAGCTATGTCATCAGTTATAATCAGTGTTAGCATGTCATCAGTTATAATCAGTGCTTAGATATGTCATCAGTTATAAATAGTATTTAGCTTAGTTATCAGTTATAATCAGTGTTTAGATATCGTATATTAGCTATTCATCAGTTATAATCAGTATTTTAGCTATTTCATCAGTTATAATCAGTGTTTAGCTATTTCATCAGTTATAATCCGTGTTTAGCTATTTCATCAGTTATAATCAGTGTTTAGCTATTTCATCAGTTAAATCATTGTTTTAGCTATTCATCAGTTATAATCAGTATTTAGCTATTTCATCAGTTATAATCAGTGTTTAGCTATTTATCAGTTATAATCCGTGTTTAGCTATGTCATCAGTTATAAACAGTACTTAGATATGTCATCAGTTATAATCAGTGTTTAGCTGTCATCAGTTATAATCAGCGTTTAGCTATTTTATCAGTTATAATCAGTGTTTAGCTATGTCATCAGTTATAATCAGTGTTTAGCTATTTCATCAGTTAAAATCAGTGTTTAGCTATGCATCAGTTAAAATCAGTGGTTATCTATGCATAAGTATAATCGTGTTTAGCTATGTCATCAGTTAAAATCTGTGTTTAGATTTCATCAGTATAATCGGTGTTTAGCATGTCATCGTTATAATCGTAATTAGAATGTCATCAGTTACAATCAGTGTTTAGCTATGTCATCAGTTATAATCAGTGTTTAGCTATTTCATCAGTTATAATCCGTGTTTAGCTATGTCATCAGTTAAAATCTGTATTTAGCTATTTCATCAGTTATAATCGGTGTTTAGCTATGTCATCAATTCTAATCAGTGTTTATCTATGTCATAAGTTATAATCAGTGTTTAGCTATGTCATCAGTTAAAATCTGTGTTTAGCTATTTCATCAGTTATAATCGGTGTTTAGCTATGTCATCAATAATTCTAATCAGTGTTTAGCTATGTCATCGTTATAATCGTGCTTCTATGTCATCAGTTATAATCAGTGTTTAGATGTCATCAGTTATAATCAGCGTTTAGCTATTTTATCAGTTATAATCAGTGTTTTAGCTGTCATCAGTTATAATCAGTGTTAGCTATTTCATCAGTTATAATCATGTTTAGCTATGTCATCAGTTAAATCAGTGTTTATCTATGTCATAAGTATAATCAGTGTTTAGTAGGTTCATCAGTTAAAATCTGTGTTTAGCTATTTAATCGTTATAATCGGTGTTTAGCTATGTCATCAGTTATAATCAGTAATTAGATATGTCATCAGTTTACAATAGTGTTTAGCTATGTCATCAGTTTTAATCAGTGTTTAGACTATTTCATCCAGTTATAACCGTGTTTAGCTATGTCATCAGTTAAAATCTGTAGTTAGCTATTTCATCAGTTATTAATCGGGGTTTAGCTATGTCATCAATTCTAATCAGTGTTTATCTATGTCATAAGTTTATAAACTACTTACCTGCAGAGTGATAAACTACTTACCTGCAGAGTGATAAACTACTTAACTGCAGAGTGATAAACTACTTACCTGCAGAGTGATAAACTACTTACCTGCCGAGTGATAAACTACTTACCTGCCGAGTGATAAACTACTTACCTGAAGAGTGATAAACTATTTACCTGCAGAGTGATAAACTACTTACCTGACGAGTGATAAACTACTTACCTGCAGAATGATTAACTACTAACCTGTAAAGTGATAAACTACTTACCTGCAAAGTGATAAACTACTTACCTGCAACACGCACCTGTGGTCCGTAGGAAAGGCGGTACCCACTGGAGGCCTGCAGTAGCTGCTATGTCTGTCTCATCCTGATCCTTCCTCTGTCTGCCTGCCCTCACATCTAGAATCTATTAATGTGAACCAGTCACAGTGAGCAAACTTGGATGTACCAGTCACTGTGGGCAAACTTGTATGTACCTTCCATACATCTCAGAGCTGATCCACAGATACCATCCCAGGCGAAACCTTAACTATGCTGACGATATCCTCCTGCTGTCTTCTGCTCTGGAACTCCTTTCCTCCATCTGTCCGTCATTCCCCGTCCCTTAATATCTTTAAAGGAAACCGCAAAACCCACCTCTTCAGGCACCATGTAACCTGGTCTGCTAACCAAAGCCCCCTGCCAACCTAATACAGCCAACCTCTTTCCTTTTGAATGAGAGTATTGCTGTTAATAACTCACCAGTCTGTGTACTTATAATGTATGCTTTACCTTTATATGTAATATGAATTGTATGTATGTACAGTATGTATGTACAGTAAGTATATATGTATAGTTTATTTATATACTATACCTACACTTGGGGACATAGCTTTGTTTAGTAACAAAATACAATAAAGTCATACAAGGGGGATAAATACATAGATAGTTTAGTACATAAATATATAAATAATATAAATAGAAGTGCTAGAGAGGGAATGAGGTCCCTGCCCCATAGTGCTTACAATCTAGTTAGTACTAATATGTAGATATTACCCTTAAATGTAATGTACAGTTACGTTATTCTAAAGTGCCAAAAAAGATGATGATGCTATATAAATCCATAATAATAATAATGTACCTGGGCTAAACACTGATTATAACTGATGACATAGCTAAACACTGATTATAACTGATGACGTAGCTAAACACTGATTATAACTGATGAAATAGCTAAACACTGATTATAACTGATGACATAGCTAAACACTGATTGTAACTGATGACATAGCTAAACACTGATTATAACTGATAACATAGCTAAACACTGATTATAACTGATGATATAGCTAAACACTGATTATAACTGATGACATAGCTAAACACTGATTAAAAATGGTGGCTAATTTTGCCCCAACCAATCAGATGTTTCTTCAAATGGTAAATAACATCTGATGGTTTGCGGCCAAAATTAGCATCATTTTTAACAATAGACACTTTTATTACATCTCAAGTGTAACTACATTACTGGCTCTCATGATGGGCAATATGTCAGACTCCAGAGGGGCTGTTGTACTGGATTTTATTCAAGAATATTTGTTGACTGGGATCATATCAGCTACACATATATTAGTTTTAATTATTGGGGTTTATATATACGCACCAGACACCTTTCTATAGCGCTTACAATACACGGATACAACATTGGCCCTTCCCCAAAGAGCTTACATCTAACCATTTATTTGCACAATTACACCTATCCCAATTATGTTGTTATGTATTGTTGGGATATACCCACCCAAGCACAGGAAGAACATGCAAACACTTTTAATTGTTGTTCCATGGGTGGATTTTGAATTCCAGACTTAGCGCTGCAAGGCATCAGGGTACCGCTGAAGCACGCTAACCGTGCAAGGCATCAAGTGCTAACCGCTGTCACGGCATCAGTGCTAACGCTGCAAGCATCATGCTCGCTAGAGGCATCAGGTACCGCTGCAAGGCATCATTGCTAACCGCTACAAGGCATCAGTGCTAACCGCGCAGGCATTCTAAAACTTGCTCAACGCATGCATAGGATCGCGTCAAGCGGCACATAGCTCACCGCTGCAGGACAGTGCCTACCCTGCAAGGATCTGCTACGCTGCGCTGCTAACCCTAAGGCATCAGTGCGTAACCATTCAAAATTAATACTGTGGCGTGCATTCTTTTAAATAGTCAAAATCTCATTTTTTATTTATATTTGTTTCGTTCTCGTTCCATGACAATTTCCTCACCTTGTTCTGAGATTTCCACCGCTTTCACATGCTAAATAACCAAGCAAACAGCAAAACAAAAAGACGATAAGAGATTCTTAAAATAATAAAATATTTAAAATCCATGTAACCTTGAGATAACGTTATAATACACAGCGGATTAGCACATTTGGCTTGGCTCAACGTGCAAAGTGTTACAGTCAATGGCCTTCAATTGAACACCTGTGGTTTTAGCCCAGTTTGTTAAGGAAATCCAAGATTGGTGTACATGACCAACATCTGCTAGCAAGAGCCGTTTGGAACAAACAGAAGGTCGCAGTTTGAGATTGACGAATGTCATGTGTGACGTTGCAGTTACGGAGCTAGATTTATTGACCAATGATATAGTGATTGTAATTACAGGAATTAAAATAATAAAATAAGGACATGAAGGTGTTTCCTAGCTTAGACGTCTTTTTTTCCCCCTTTAAAATATATGATATTTTTGTTTCAGCTGCTTTTGACTTTTTTTAGGCTTATCGGGGCAACTTACCCCTTTAAAGCCTTTAAGCTTGTGTTCAATTTGTGTGTTGGAGCAGTCTGTGTCCTTTTAGGCCTAGAGTTTACAATGCGAGCCTCCTCAAAGAGTAAAGTTCCTTAAAGGGCACTCCGGCCGTCGAAATAATTCACATATTGAATGATTACCACCCAAAACTCCAAGGTCATTGTATTATTACCATCACTCAACCTCTCCCATGTGAGGAATAGTAGACTTAAAGAAACCATAATACCTCACTGGGGGAAAGTCCTCTTCTAGTTAAGAGGGGTTTCAGAGGAGTGTGTGCTTGTACGCCTTGATTGGTAATGGCAGTCAACCATTGCCCATGACGTCACCTTAGGACCATGCGACAGTCATTACCAGGAGAGCGGATGGAGTGCGATTTGCGGTTGTTAGTATTATTCCAATATGGAAAGATATTTTGAGGCTTGTAGTTTGCCCTTTTACAGTAAATTTTTTACTCTTGAGAGGAGGGTTGCCATTGGTTAATCTTAGGTATCCAAATCCCTTAGGAACCGACTGTTAAAACCGCAACAGTGACACCAGTGAACAAACAACTGAAAAACAAAATTAGTGAGGGGAATTTTAAAGTGCCAACTTCTCAGTGCAAATACATAAGTACAGTATGTGCTAATATAAGTCACGACACTATATATTTATGCTCCTCAATCCTCCCGTGCATAACATTAAGCACTGGTACCCCTCATAGTACCACTACACCACTCCCCACTTACTCTTCTGTTATGTTTTAAAATTCTGGGCTAAGCAATTAAGAGGTCAAAAATTGTTTGCTGCATCATGGCAGCAACCAATAGAATCTAATATTATTAATGATGAGTTACATAACACTGTTTTGGTTGAAATTAATATAATAGGCAGGGAACAAACTTTTATTTTCCTTTATTGCATTTGCACCAATATAGGGTTCATTTGGGCTCTCTGTCCTACCAATGTTGCAGTGAACATATTTATCAGGACTGTGACGAAACCATTCACCTCTGTACTCGCAAGAGTAACGCTTTCCAAACACAAGCCGAGTCAATGTATGAATGAATCAGAGGTGCTGTATAAAACAATGCAATTTCCTGTCGGGCTCTTTAAACTTCCTTCAATTGATGGAAACACTGGCTTATCTTAACATCCCATTCAAGATATATGATGTGGAATGTACAAGTTTAGGATAGCATAAACCCTTCAACCTACCTACAAAAGTTCAGGTTATTTATCAAGCGAGTACGTATGCAAATAATAAAGCAACGAATCCACAGAGTGCCGAGGGGTTTTGAACCACACATAGTTCTTCCTCCAGAGCGATTTACTTGTAAAGGGATTTCTGTTTTAAAGGGGTTGTCTGTTCTTAAGGGGTGCGTTAAGAAAAGAAAGCGTTTATTAACTGTGGTTTGCGTCTAGTAAAATGTACATAGCACTTATTTCTAGGAGTGTGCCGGTGTAAGTAATCAATCAACTTGTTGTGTTTTTTTTTGTATATACTACTACTGCTTGAATAAGGTGGTAGGAATTGTTTAAGTAACCTTAAACACTGGGTTTCTAAAATAATACTTGTGTTCAACTGCATTGTTACCTGTAGGGTGGGAGCTGGTAAGGACCAAAGAAAGGCATTTTTTTTCTTTTCTCTCTGCTTTGGATGGGGGTGTAGCTAACCTTGGTTTTGAACCGCAAATAGTTCTTCCTCAGAGCGATTACAAAGGGGTTTGTCTGTTTTAAGGGGGGTCCGTTTAGAAACAAAAGCGGTAGTACAAGAAAGGGTTTAAGAACAAGACTGCTGTTTCTCTTGTATGTATTGCGTTTTTCTTGTTGTGTATTGCTGTTGTTGTGCATTGCTGTTTAGTATGGGAGGGCCATGCAATGGCATCCTGCCGCATGTATGGGATCTTGGCAGCAGCTGCAACAAGGGACCTATGTATGTGTCAGATGTGAGTGGGTTGCCCATTTGTATACTGAGGGCAGGGGCCAGTAAACTGGAGGGCGGAAATGGGGCAGATGGGTGGTAAAGGAAGATAGATTTGTAAGGGTCACCAGGAGGAATAGGGAACGGAAGGATAGGACACTTCTTTCCAGCTGGTCGATCCCAACAGATTTGCCGTTTTAGGCGAAAGATGTGGAAGACAATGGCTCGGAAGTAGCATGTATGGAGCGGACCTTTCCTTGAGCACCCCGGGGACCGCATTCTCCAATACCAAGGGGGGAAATCGGGGGGCTAAAAGGATAGGGCAGGTAGTAGTGGACTCCATTATTAGAAGGGTGATAGGGTAATCTGTCGCCAAGACTAAATGCCGAACAGTGTGTTGCCTGCCGGTGCTTGCAGGGCATCGACATTGTGGTGGATCATGTAGACAGATATTGGGTGGGGTGGATGACATGACGGTCTTGGTTTACATTGGTTGCCAATGACAAATAGAGATGGAGGTGAGGTCCTTTTAAAATGATTTCTGAGAGTTAGGGCCAAGTTAAAAGTAAGGACCTCAAGGGTAGTGTTTTCAGAAATACTACCACCGCCACGTGCCACGCTAGGGAGACAAGGGAAGCTTAGGAGTATAAATGCGTGGCTAAGAGGGTGGTGTAAGGAGATGGGGTTTGGGTTTTAGAGAAACTGGGGGACTTTTTCTGTTGGCTACAGGTCTTAATAGAGATGGATTGCACCTCAATGATGATGGTGCAGCTGGTTTTGGAAGAAGATGGCTAGGGGTGGGAGGAGATTTTAAAACTAGGATGGGGGGGAGGGTACCTTGAACTACACAGGGATAGGATAGAGAAGTAGGGATCAGGGGGCTAATGACACAACGGAGGGAGGAGACAGGGGAGGGGAAAGCATAGAGGATAAGGGCCATGTACGTCCAAGTATGGAAGTAAATCAATTGATAATCTAAAAATGTATGTTACAAAGGCAAGAAGTCTGGCTGGAAAAACTGGGAACAAGAACTAATAGTGTTAAGGAAAGGTATGATGTTGATCGGTTAGGCAGAAACATGGCCTAATGATTCTCACGACTGGACAGTAATATTGAAGAAATACTCCTATTAGACAGACAGAGTTAATAAGAAAGGAGGAGGAGTATGTATGTATGTTAAACGGAATTGAAGCCAAATCTAAAAGATGGAATAGATGGGGGTATAAACGATATGCAGGAAACAGAAAACATGGGGTATAGAGCAGTGTAACAGGAAGCAAGAAGGTGGGTAAATTAATGTGGGGTAGTTATAAGCCGCCAAATGCCGGGGAGGAGGTGGAAATGAATCTCCATATGGCAGTTGGCGAGGGCTGCTCGTATGGGGCATGTTTTCGTTATGGGGGATATTAGGGAACTCAGCACCATCAAAGGTGGAAAGTTCACAATACATCATATCAGAGGACACAATGGACATCCTTTAAGGTTGGAAGTAAAGAAGTTCATCTTCAGGTTAGGAAAGGTTTCTTTACAATGAGAGCGGTGAAAAGGTGGAACTGTCTTCCAGCAGATGTGGTAATGCCAAGTTCATTGAATAGCTTTAAAATGTCCTGGATAAGTTTTGAAAACGAAAAAATATAAGAACCCTTAATACATTTATGTAGATCTGTTGATCAGGGTAACTTCCGATTGCCGTTTGGAGTCAGGAAGGAATTACCCCCCCCCCTTTTTAGCGTTTTTTTTTTTGCCATTCCTCTGGACAACTGTTAGGAAGGGTTTAAAAAAAGGTTAAAAAAAAAAAGTGATAGGTTGGACTGAGAGACGTATGTTTATTCAACCTCAATTACTATGTTCTTACTGCAAACAGTGTAGGCTGAGTGTTAGAACCCACCAAGGAATATAAGACCAGGGGTCCACCAGTAAACATTAAAGGGCTCACTCAACATTTAATATTATTTTCTCAAAAATGTATATACATTTTAATCAAATCTTCTATTGACTCATATAATACTAACATATTATTAACTTACATTGTATTTAACATTTTTCTTTTTTGATTGGTGAGTGGACTGTTGGCCCTGGTATTCTGGTAGGCCAGTAGACTCTGGCTTCATATTGCTTCATGCTCAGGCCAGTCCATGACCCAATCATTGATGATGTAGAATAATAAAATGGAATATTATTTGACCTAAGCTGTAAAGAGCTGGAAACCAATCATTAAAAATAACTGTAGATTTAGTAGTTAATAACGAGAAGATTTGCTTTGGTTTATTAAATCGTTTGCTCTATTTCACTCCATATTTCATGCACTGAGACTATCTCTCCGTCGCCTCTAAAATCCTATGGTGTCTGTAAACGAACAGTGTTAAATGATGACACATTGCAAAGGGATTTTATTACCTGGGTGGTTGCTATATTTGTTCCATCTGTCACCTCTATGGTCATGTTTACGAGGAACGCAGCTCGGCGTCCAGAGGCTTGGCAATGGACAATGGTGCCCACTCCTTTTCATGTCAAAATGCTGTCGTGTCCCACCTACATCAACAAAAACATGATGAGTTCATGACACAATCTAGACTTTGACTGCACAGAAAGTGGACTAACATCATCTAGACACCACTTTAGCCTTTAGAATTATTTCTCAGACATTTTAGTCGACAAATGAAATATTTGAACTGGTGATCCATGCAAGGGAATCTATGTGAAGGTAAAGAGGATATTGAATGCAAACTTCAGTACCTAGTAAAATGTCTTATCTTATCCGCAGTATGGTGAATTTAATGGCATGTGGGCATGTGCAAATCCCTTAAAACTACAATAGGCTCATTTACCCCGAGGCCGCTGGGCAAATATATGGAGTTAAAGTTACGTTAATCAGTTAGCTATTGGTTAGGCGGACCTTAAACTCCATATTAATGCTGGATGCGCAGGGTACGCAAAAGAACCGTGAACATGAAGCTCACGATTCAATATCGCGGTTTGTGCTACTTTAAGTAGGTTAACTCCCGCTATGAGCAAATGCAATATTGCGATGGCGGTCTGTGGTAAATGAGCTGCAAAAGGTTATTTATAGAAAACAATTGGCTTAACAGGTTATATATATATTCTAAAATGACTGTCCCAGCCAAGTAATAATAAACAACACAAAATGTGCACAAAATCCAGCTAATTTGCCTTCTATGGAACATGACAACATAAGAGACAAGGCAAAAAAAAAAAACAATCTGGCCCCTTACAGCCAACCCCTCATGAAAACAACACCATACAGTTAGAAAATCGCATTGTTATAGGTTCATAATAACCTAACCTTAACACCCTAAAAATTAGCAGTTCACCATCCAAAACTATCTCACTAAACTGAACAAATGTGAAGCTATAAATTTAGATCAAACCAACATGTCCTAGAGAGTGGCTAATGTTAGCTCATCCTAGTCCTGTAATTATCACTGTAAGGAGAAGATAAAAAATCACAACAGATATATGGGTTGGTGTGAACCCACTCAAGGACCGTAGAACGAAAAATTAGCAAAGTCTGAAGAAAGGGAAACAATTCCAGAATTGCCTAATCTATGGTTACCATGCCAACCATATATAGATTCTTGCGAAACCTGCTGGTATACCATAAACACCACTGTCCTTTCTGTAGATATCACAACAGTAAAGAGGCGTGATTAAATATAACCATGAATTAATTCGATGTCTTGGCAATTAGGATAATGGATATATATTTAGGCTATATTTATGTATAGAGGTTCTGGAGACATTGCATGTTTCCACCCACTTTCTGGGCATGCTGCGATGGGAGAATTCTAGAATCCTTCCCTTTTCTTGGATTAGTGGGCAATGTTTTTATTTGGCAGGCGAATAGGAAGTGCCTTTAGTTTAAAGGCGGCTCTTTTTTCAGCTTTAGCTTAGCAGATTTTTAAGTATGTTTAACAATAATTATTTTCATAAACGTATTGAAAATAACCGGTATCAAAATACTAAAAAGTGGTGCATTGAAAATAATTTTTAATTACTGGTTATTAATACATTTAGTTAGGGAACCTTACAACTGGCATTATGGGTAGGGTATACAGGTTGGATAGTGGGACGTATGTCTTTATACAACTCAATACTATGTTACTATGTAACTGTTATACAGACATTATGGGTAGGGTATACAGGTTGGACTAGTTGGACGTAGTATGTCTTTATACACAACCTCCAATACTATGTTACTATGTAACTGTTATACAGACATTATGGGTAGGGTATACAGGTGGACTAGTTGGACGTAGGTCTTTATACAACCTCCAATACTAGTTTACTCTGTAACTGTTATACAGACATTAGGGTAGGGTATACATGGTTGACTAGATGGATGTATGTATTTATTAAAAACCTCCAATACTATGTTACTATGAACTGTTGGACAGGCATTATGGGTAGGGTATAAAGGTTGGACTAGATGGACGTAGTGTTTATACAACCTCCATACTATGTTACTATGTACCTGTTAGACAGGCATTATATGTACTATGTTATGCTTATGTAACTGTTAGACACGCATTTATGGACTAGATGGATGTATGTCTTATACAAACTCAATAATATCTACTATGTAACTGTTAGACATTCATTATGGGTAGGGGTATAAAGGTTGGACTAGATGGACGTATGTCTTTATACAAACTCCAATACTATGTCACTGTAACTGTTAGACAGGCATTATATGTACGGTATAAAGGTGGACTAAAAGGACGTATGCTTTATACAACCTCCAATACTATGATACTATGTAACTGTTATAACAGACATATGGGTAGGTATAAAAGTTGGACTGAGGGATGTATGTCTTTATACAACTTCAATACTATGTTACTATGTAACTGTTGAACAGACCTTATGGGTAGGTATAAAGGTTGGATCTGATGGAGTATGTTATACAACTCCAATATATGTTACTATTTGTAACTGTTAGACATGCATTATGGGTAGGCTATAAAGGTGGACTGGGTGGATGTATGTCTTTATACAACCTCCAATACTATGTTACTATGTAACTGTTAGACCTGCATTATGGGTAGGCTAAGAAAGTTGGAATAGATGGACGTTGTCTTATACCTACCTCCAATACTATGTCACTATGTAACTGTTAGACATGCATAATGGTAGGTTTAAAGGTTGGACTAGATGGACGTATGCTTATACAACCTCCAATACTATGTTACTATGTAACTGTATACCGACATTAGGGTAGGGTATAAAGGTTGGACTGGATGGACGTATGTCTTTATACAACCTCCAATACTATGTTACTATGTAACGTTATACAGACATTATGGGTAGGGTATAAAGGTTGGACTAATGGACGTATGTCTTATACAACCTCCAATACTATGTTACTATGTAATTGTCTGTAATGCCACCCAGTTTGTGGAAATGTGGGTTCAGGTTTTTATTCACCCGGGTTTAACAATAAGAATTCAACAAGAATCGTGGAGACCAGGGGACCACTCTTAAGTCCAAGGGTTATGGGGCAAATACTCTCTCTGTTATGCACTAAAAAACGTACATGTCCCGGCTCTCTGGGTAAAACATTGTTTAGTAAACCCATAATGTCCTGACATTTAATTTATCAAGGAAAAGATACCAAGGTAGCTGAAAAGGCTGTTAGATTACATGCTTTTTAACTTAATGCTTAAAAATGACAAGGCTCTAATCAATTACTTTTTAATTGATTGCTAGGGAAATGTAGGACGAGAAGGAGAGAAAAGTCTGTAGATCTTTAAAAATACAAAGAGATTTGTAGAAACTTTAATTGAAAGCCTTGGGAGCGCATTGAAATTTTCAAGGAGAACTGTGTTCTGTTAATTAGAAAGAAAAAAAAAACAAATAATAATATATAAGCACTAACATCAATGGCCAAGCTATAGAGGAAAAGCGAAATTTAAAGGAACTCGCAGTTGAAAAAAAAACTAAGTATACTTTATCGTATCAATTTTTCAAGGGCATGTTGGCCTTAAAACAATTCGGGTGACTTTCAGTTATCATCCGCAAACACCAACTGTGTGTTTGTAAACCAGATATTAATGAAAAGTGTTATTTCTTTCTGCCAAAAGTTCTGCTCCTCCCTCTGCTCAGTGAGCTTTTTATATGTGCAGAGGAGGCAACAGTGAACAGCAGTAAATTATTGGTGTTGATGTCGGTTGTCACAGCCATGATGACTGGAACAGGTACTTAAAGCTGCAGCTTCCAAAAAGAATTCAGTTGATTTTAGAGTGTAGTTATCCTTTAATATCGGTTAGTAATGAGAGGTAATAAATGCAAAATATATTGGTTGGGTGGGAACAAGCAACTGACAATTGACTATTTTTTTGTTTTAAGGGTGAACATGCCCTTTAAGTTAAATGTTTGAAAAATTAAACTAATACATTACCACAACATGTTTTGGGAAAGATTCATTCAGAGCGTTCATTGGAAATTGGATCAGGCATCTGAAAATCACATAAATGAACCTGTTCGTTCACATGTGATTTTATGTGTAAATAAAGTGTGTTTCTTTTCAACCTATACAGTCAGTCTAAAGATTACTCAGCATCAAATAACAACTAATGCATCTCCAACAGCTTCAGCATCCTGAAGAAGTTTAGTATGAAACTCACACAGGTAAGAATTCCTATGGGTTCCTACTAAATAGGTCATTTATAGGCAGAGAAAAATAAAGAATCCGGGTTGAGTCAGCAATCCAGCCTTTCCTAGTCCTATTCACAAACGGACACCTTATTTGCAATAAGCCCTGCCTGATGTGTGTAAATAAAGTCACAGACTTTAGCGATGCGTATTGAATAAAACTCCTATGGTGCGTCAAACCTACGCAGGATGTGAATGTGATAGCTAAATGAGTAACTAGATATCTGACAGCCATAAAACTTTTCATTACTTTAATTTTCATGCAAAGATCTAAGTGATGAAATTGGACTTTACAGTAGAAGATAACACAATCCTGTAATGAGGTTTTCCTTAAAAAGAAAAAAAAACCTGAAATGTAGATGTCTATGAAGTGTTTAAGGAAACTGACATTCAGGCACCGGTTATGAACAGACCGCAATAAGACTACATTTTTTACTAGGCCTGACAGAGAATATTCGGGAAAATGAGTCTTTTTCAAACATAAAAAGGTATGGAGAAAAAAATAGAATCGAGAAGTCATTAAAGGAAAAAATGTTAAAGATGTTCTACTCAATTTTCGGGTGACATTTCTAGAAAATATGATAGGATTAACGTGAAAGAGCTTGCAAAGCAGGCGAAAGCTGCTAAGCTTTGATCGAGTGAAATGGTTTCATTCGCTCCGGTAATACCTTCTGTTGAGCAGTTGTGCCCACAAGCTGTCTGACAGAATATAGAACACCTCTCGCGCATGCTTGCCGCCTTGGCAAAAAAAAGGGGAAGAATGCGAGGAAAAGTAGAGAGATGAAAGAAGAAAGGAGGAACAGAGAGGTAGATACACAGAAGTCAGAGAGAAACTTCAAAACAAACTGCAAAGGAAGATCTTAGTATTAGACAAGCATAGAGAGTGCTGCAATGCTCACTACTAAAAGGACTTGTGTGAAAGCGAGATCTCACGCAATTGTGAAACTTAGCTCCCATCAACTTTACTAATGCTCACGCTAAGGTGGTATAAAGATGCACACACACTTTTAAAAAATCTCTGGTTAGCGCAATTGTGTACACACACTAAATCAAATTAAAGGCAACACAAAGTGCATTGAGCATAGCTGACCAATCTGTTTTATAAACCTACAGTCCAATGTTGCAACTTGTTTAAAAAAATAATAGAGAGACCTTAATCTTTAATTTGCTCTTATAGAGGAGTTGGGAGTTCAGTTGACATCAGCTGAATGCCCTGAGCTTTAACCCTACAAATAAGAAAATATCCATCCTGTAAGGGAACAATAGTTTTCGAAAATGGTGGAAAGAAGGTTAAAGGCAACAGCAATTTTGCCCCCAATGCAGTTCTCATTATTAGGGACCATAGCAAAAACAGCCATTGTTTTGGCGCAACCTTAACAATATCTTTTCTTGCTTTTCCCTTTTGCCATGTCCATTCAAAAAGCTAGAAATGTTCTCCGCCCCCCCCAAACCCCACTTTGTCATTATCAATAATTCAAATATGCCCCTGAAGTTCTTACCTGAACCTGTCTCGCCACACCTTCCTAGGCTGTGTGGCTGACAGCCGCTTCACTTACATGGTTGTGGCTGTCAGTAAAGGCACAACGTGATGCTCGGCTGACAGCCGCGGCCAGGAAGTAGAGCAGTGTCAGCACAATCTCTGCTCTGTGTTTCTCAAAACTAGCGTGAAAAAGGAGCGGGGGCGGCACCTGGCGGCAAGGGGCGGGTCAGTTATGTCCCTTCAGGGGCATATTTTTAAATTATTGATAATGGAAGTGGGGTTTGGGGGATGGAGAACATTTGTAGCTAAAGTTATTTTTGATGGACATGCCCTTAATAGCAAAAACGATATATTCTACAATTTGTAGGCTATTATTTATACAAATTAAATCAGTATTATAGCGTATACCTTCAACTCAAACCAAAGTGGAATGTTTGAAGGTTTGCACCGTTACCACACCACAATCTCGGTCACTTTGTCACTTTCCATTAGGTGAAATTGTAGAAAGGTTCATCAAAGGTTAGAGGAACTGGTAGATGGTGACGTTTTTTTTTAATCCATTCATATATGCAAACCGTGCGGCGGAAGATTTCTGGGGGCGTCAGTTATCAACTGCTTTAATCTGTATTAACAGGAAATTAATAAATGTATTCCTTTACTGGGACCAATAAACAAAAATATGCAGCTCTATGCAAAGGATTCAGAATACTGTAACAAAGATGCAATTCAGAATGAATGGCGAAAGGTTTCTTACGTTAAAAGTCATAGCTTCCAGCTGAAAAACTGCTTTCTGAAGACACCATCCCAGTTTGGGGTCAATGAAAAACTTCCGTCATCATCCCATCAACGATAATGTAAGAGATTTCAGCATGGGGCCACTCATCTTTATCAAAGCAAAAGCTTATAAATTGGCTCTCCCCGTTTTCTACGGTCTCTTTCTGGAAGCTTGATCTGGTAGACCTTTCTGGAAACTGGGGCTGTTGTCATTTTCATCCAAAACTTGATCACCAACCATACAGTTGACTGCTTGGACGAAGGTCCGCCATCACTAACCGTGACCTGAAAGTAAGAAACATTCCTTTCAAAGCTTTACAACGTGTGTTAGGATATTGGGCAATCTAGGTAGATTGTAGACTGGCGATTCGAGTAACACAATTTAGCAGGTTGTGAGGTTAAAGGTTTACAACTGGAAAAAGATACCTGTAAAGATAATGTGTTTTGGCATTTTAAAGGCCATGTCCACCCTTACAACAACAAAAAGTGCGATTTTTTTAAGCTTGAGCATGTGCTTAGGAGGCGCAGACAGGGGAAACAGTTTTCGAATATAGTTCAATAATTTTGCATTGAGTTTCCACTACTCTCGAGGGTTTCGATGAATAAGAGTGTTAGCGAACGCTACATTCCGGGGTTATCGCAAATTCGAGGGTTTACGAAAGCGACATCCAAGGTTATGGCCGAATTCAACGGTTAGCGATGCTACATTTGAGGGTCATTGCCGTCGCTAACCCTTGAATTCGGCCATAACCTTGAATGTAGCGTTCAGTAACCCTCGAATTTGCAATAACCCTCGAATGTAACTTTCTTTAACTCGAATTGCAATAACCTCGAATGTAGCGTTTGTTAAGTCTCCAATTTGCGATAACCCTCGAATATAACATTCGTTAACCCTCGAATTGGCGATAACCCTTGATTGTAGTGTTCCGGAGCGCTTATCGAGGGTCATCGATTTGAAAATTATTGAAAATAAGTCCACGAGTTTGGAAGATAAAAAAAGTTTGTTGTTTAAAATGTACGAGTTTGTCCAAACTCATTATGTTCCCCTTGAACTCGAGTTCTGTCCATCCCTAAAAATAACTAATAATATGTAAGTAACTCCTAATCCAAGTTATATGTAGATGTCTCCATAGAATGCCTATATACCACTACGGCTCACATTAAAAGGGAGATTTCAAAACAGTGCAAATTCCTTCTCTCTTCTTAGCACTGTCCCAACCCTATAAGTAATATAGTGGTAGGGTTGTAGTAAGTTATAAAATAAGGCATCGTCTACCACTGAGACATAATTCTGATCATACACAGACTGCTGGGTGTTTAGCGACCCCCCCTGGTCACTACATCTGAAAGTCTTCTCGCTACACAGCCCATTTCAAACACCATAACCTTTGTATAGATCATCCCTGCTGCAAACGTTAATACCCCAAAACTGACTTAATCTTCTACCAAAACTGCGGCCGTGCCTCAAAATCAATACAGAGATGAGAAAAAAATACTAAAAATAACTTATACGCCTCGTCACCTTTATTTAATATGAGCTCAGTTGTGAGATGATTACGCTTCCTTTTCTTGCTGTAATATAACAGCGAAAAAACAGCCTCTTATAAATGGTTTACGATTTAGCAGAGCAGCAGGACTAAAAACCCATACAAATTCCAACTTTTATTCTTTTATGAAGTAGACTGGAGGCGTCTCCAGACATCAAGCAGACACATTGCAAAAAATAAAAAAACATTGTTACATAGCGCTATGTCGATATTGGCAGATTTTTAAGTTCTTTGTGTTAACGGTTGTTACTATAGACACTGCTATTATTAACATACCTCCTGCCATCTTCAATTCTCACAATGGGGCCTGTTCCCATACTCACATTCCCTCATGGGACCAATGGGTTGAGGCCTACCAGGAAATCTTCGACCAAGGGCCCACTAAGGCCCATCTAACATTTAATATGTTAGTCACACTCGTTATTGTACGCCTACTGGACTTGGTTGTGATTCCCCTGTAACTGGTAGGCCAGTCTGACACTGCATAGGACGTACAGAGCTGGCTGTTTTGACAAAGTGTCCAATCTGTAAGAATTCAGAATATTTAAAGGCATCTATACTGAAAAATAGGTTATTTTAAATTGACAATATCTGGAAACTTCTTCCCCACCACACTGTATCATTTTTGTTTGTAGATTCTTCCCCCTTATTAGATATCCATCTAAAACGTCTTATATTTCAGCTGTCAATCAAGTCCTTGCTCTCAGACTCAAAGACTGTCCTTCTGTGAGTAGTTTTGTGTAGCTGGAATGGTGACAGAGTTTTGACAGTTGGATGCTGTGGTTGCAGGCTGGACAGTTGGTTTGTGGGGAAAAAAGTCAGGTCGAATGGAAGTGGGAGTGGTTAAAAAAGGGAGGGAGATATGCTTCCTAACCAAAATGTGTGCTGGATTAAAGGAATGTAGAAACAATGCAATCCAGAGTAAATGCTACTTACATGTATTCAATTATAGAGATAATGGGCTGAAATGATCTGATTGAACATCTAGTCTTGACCCATTTGCAATTCAAGTCTATGGTTGATTAAATCAACCAAAAGTGATGATACCATATGTAAAATCCATGAACTCGGACAGGTTGGAAATTTCTAGTCATGGTGTATTTTGGAGGATATTTTTAAACATTTTTATCTAAGGCTGGGTACACACCATTCCATGACCAATAGATATTTCAGTGTATGGCTGGTCTGGCTGGAAAAAAATTTGATTTTGTTTACAGGCTAGTGTCAAATAGGCAATAAGACGGACTGGAAAATCATGGCCTATGGACCGCATGCTCGCCATGTACGACCAACAGTGATTCATTCCAAATCCACAATAGGGCGAATCGGGTTGGAACTAAGACTCGCTGGTGTGTACCAGCTTAACAGTTTTCAAAAGGAAATGTTGCAATAAGACACCATTGTTTAAATGGAAAACACAAACATCCATACAGCACCACGCGTACAGTCTATATACCATGATGCAATGAGAAGTACCATATTATTTGCTTGTCATGCTACTCTGCAAAATGCAGCCAGTAAATAAAAGGAACTATGGAATAATGGAGTGAAACCTTGCACATGCGTCGTACAGCCAAATGTCACATATTAATTCCACCTGGTTATGGCGCACAGACCCTTGCAATGGTGCCATCACTTTGCATTCTGGGAAAGAATGGTCTGAATGCTACAAAGGTTCATTGTGGTCCAATAAATAAGGAAATCAGTCTACTGAGTTGCAAAAAATATTTCCTATTTAGTTTCCTGCAGGAGAAATCCCTCACTAAACTCCCAGCAAAGAGGTTAAAACCTTTTAATCATTAGTGAGAAATCACGGGGGGAAATAAACCTATTCCTGTTTCTATGTCTCTAGATAACAGTAACAATACATGACTATAATAACCGAGAGGAATAAATGGCAGTTTGCTTATAGCGTAATCAATTATTGCCAAATGGTACCTCTCTGGCACATGCAGTTACCCTAGCGTTTTATATACAATGATTCATTTATCCAATTTGTTTTGATTTTAAAAAAATATGAAGTTTTAGACCGTGAGGCATCCAGAGTGGCCTCAGAAATGTTTTCATTCACTCTTCATGACATCATGGCTACTGTTGTGCAAAAATCGTAACATTTAGTCTTTAACAAAGGGATAGATCATATAACTTGATTTCATTACGGGGGATAATTAATCTAATGGTACGTTCTTAGCAGGGCAGGAAACACAATATGGAACAGTTTTGAGAAAAAATTAATTCAAGGGATAAATGCAGCTGAGGCCACACTACGGCGCCCGGAGGGAGAAGTGGCTTTACCGTCACGCTCGCGTTGCTGATCCGCCCACAATCAGATCAACATGGATTTGGCAAAAATGAAGGCATGCGCTCTAAAAAACGAATCACAGCACATGCAATGTTGCCACATACAATTTTGGTTAGAATGGAAATCGCGGGAAGGGACCGGGAACATTAAAAGTTTTTTGCGTGCACCATTTTTTACGCAATATTGAAATAGCAAATGCATGTGTAAATGCATGACCATGGCGGAATCGCACATGCAATCGCGTGCAATAACACTCACATTGCGTGCGCACTTCGGTGCGTTCTAGTGGGGCCTCAGTCTTAGGCTGAGGCAAAACTACAATGCACCAGAATCGTGCACACAGCGCGTGGATTATGCACACGCAATTGAATGTTGCAATTCCGCCACGTTGTCACGCGTTTGCAATGTTGCTATCTGCAATAGAAAACTCATGCAATTGCATAATAAAGGTGCATGCGATCGCATGACGCATCGGAAATCGCAGGAATTTTTGCATTCTGCTACTTCCTTCTAACCAAAATCACATGCACATTGTGCAAAAAATGCAATGTGTGGCTAGCCCTTAAGAGTGCAAAGTCAACTCCTAACCAGAAACAATGCATGAATTTAACTCCTCCTCTACCTGAATCTGCTGGAATGGCATGCTCAGTTATTTTAGCCTAGCTAAGAATGGAAGCTAACCTGTACAATAAGTTACTTTGTATTTCTCAATGGTAGGAGGAGTGGGGACTGTAGCTAAGATTTGACACATTTTATGCAGTTCTACTGTATCTTTAGTTATGATTTATACTCACACAGGGCTGGATTTACACACTCAGGATCCTATAGGCCCAAAGAGCCTGGCACCCTTAGCCCCACCTCAAAACACAGCCACACCCCTAACCACACCCGTTTCTCTTTTTGGGGGATGAAAATAGCAATAAAGGGGTTGGATGGGTGGGAGGAGATTGACAGCCGTCCCCTCACAACTCTGGGCGCCCACAGGCGCGTGCTAATGGTAAATGTCCCATTTACACAGGCAAATGTACATCACTTTGATCAAAGTTTCTGAGCTGTAATTTAGTGTGTTTTAGCCAAAGATAACCCCATTATTTTACATACATTTAGCAAGAAAGTTGTGCTGTGTTTACACAGCCAAGATATTAATAGGTGCTCAGGACATACATCTCTCTCTTTAGTGAAGATTACATTCATTCCATTTTCATTAGCACCAGTAGTATTTACTGTATCATGGCATTGGATTGGAACAGCTGGATATAAAAGTTGCAGTTAAGAACGAATAAAAAAGTCCCGAAATCACATAAAGGAAGCAATGGAGGTTTCGGTGAATACAACGTGCTGACCATGCAAATTACACAACGCTCTCAAGAAAATGACTGGACCCAATCATATGTTCATTATATAAGGAATCTACAGTGCAAAGCATTGTCATGAAAGGGAATAGAAAGAATACAATATCATTACTGAGAAGTAAGAACCAGATGTCCAACGATTTAGAATTCTGAAGAAGACCCTAAATAAAAGACAGATATAATGGACCTACCAATAAATATGAATGAAAAGAAAATTGCTGGTAGTCACAGTCAATTCTTCAATAATCATCTATTCAACAGTAAAGAGGCCTGAATTTAACAACATCAAATGCAGATATCTTCTTTTGTAGAACAAGGGTTTCAAACAGCTGAATTGGTGTAAGGGGCCCTCCCAGCCCGGATCATCTTCCTATTTGGTTTCTTATTTGTATAACAGTAGGAGCTGTATCTTTTCACTGTCTTCTTTTAATTACATTGCTCTTAGCAATTAGAACGATGGCCTTTCTATTTTCTACCAATCACAACAGGCGATCATTATTTAAAAAAAAAACATCCATTATAAGCTTCACATGGGGATTTTTAAAGGACACTTATTTCCCTAAAACTAGACTACTATTTCAATGTTAATATATACCAGGAGGAAGAAGTTAGAAAGATCTTCTGCTTGTTCCAACAGTCTGCCCTAACTCCTACTGCAACATATGCCATAGATTGGGAGGTGTGTCCCAGGCAGGGAACTTCCTGGGAGAAAAGCAGGAGAGCAGCGACAAGTTTACTTACTTCTATTGCAAATGGGAGGTAGGAGCACAATTGCAGACAGGGTCGCTGTCTCCTACCTCCCACAAAACAGATTAATATTAATCAAAAATAAATGAATATTTAATTAATAAAGAAAAGTGTTTTGGGTGATTGTATGTCCTTTCAGGAACCCTTTTTTTCCTTTTAGGTGACTTAAATTTCAGACCCTACTAGAACAGGAGTTATATACATGTTGGCGAAATCCGCAGTAAGAGTTGTGCTAACCGATAGCGAATTGGTTAACACGACTCAAAAAAACTGCCTCTGGGGCTCTGGGTAAATGACCTGCATAGCGTGGGGCCATCTACAAATCAGGACCAACAAAATGATCTGTTTTATTATTGGATCGAGGGATATTTAAATTAGTATATTTATCGGAGAAATCAATAAATCATTGGTTATATTGATACATTTATGGCTCTTCATTTATGCTGCAAGTGCTGCCCCCTGTTGATGGGCACTGCCCTGTCTTTTTGGGGAGAAAGGCATGCCAACAGTTGTATGACATTTTAAAGAGACTATCATGAATACTACAAAAAACTTAAAGGGCATGTCCACCCCTTAAAATAAAAAAAACTGGTGACTTGTCAGTTATCTCCCGCAACCCCAAATATTCATTATACCAATTTATTACATGCATTTGTAACCAGATATTAATATCTGTTGTATTTCAATTAGATCAACTGGATGAAATGTAGTTCTTGAAGACGTTTCGCTAGTCATCCGACGCTTTCAATTCAGAATGACTTGTACAAGAATCTGTGGCAATTATGTACCCTGGAAATCCAATTAGATATCACAGCCAGGTGTTAAAGGGGTGATTGGATAGTGGCTAAGAGGTGTTATAGGAACGCCCAGAGTAAGGTGTTAAAACAGCATGTACATGGCAGACAGTTGGTGTCGACCCCCCACCCTCTATTAGGCTTGGTTTCTTATTTTTCACATAAATGGCCTCCTTAACACCTTCTTGAACCAGTACGTTCCTTCGCCAGTAGTTAACATTACAATCTTCAAAGGTATGTCCTTATCTCTTAAGATTAACACCTTACTCTGGGCGTTCCTATAACACCTCTTAGCCACTATCCAATCACGCCCTTAACACCTGGCTGTGATATGCTAATTGGGATTTTCCGGGTACAATTGCACAGATTCTTGTACAAGTCATTTGAATTGAGAAGCCAGTCGGATGACTAGCGAAACGTCTTCAAGAAACTACATTTCAAGTCAGGTGATACTAATTGAATACAACAGATATACCATGACCTGGATGAATGACAACCTTCACAAGCAGATATTTAATAATTAGTTCTATTCTTTTCTGGCACAAAGGTATCGGCCTCCTCCTCTGCTCAATGAGCTTTTATAAGCCGGAGCATGTGCCGAGAGAGGGTGTAGGTGAAGCAGCAGTAAATAATGGCAGTGGTGTAACTACCGGCCCGCCACCCCCAGCGACCGCGGTGGGGCCTGGACGGTAGTAGGGACAATAAAATGCTTACGGTAATATCTGGTTAGTAATACAGGAAATAAAGTGCAAAATATATCAGTTGGGGTTGGGACTGCTATAGGCAGTCATTATTTAAATATGCAGAATTTAATGGCAAATACATATTATATGATGTTATTTAGAAATATATAAATATATTTCTGAAAAGTCACTCTGAGGTTATTGGTCCTTTAACAACCATAACAATGAGCTCCATCATAAGACTAAAGCAAAACTGTTTTATATTTTTGCTGTATATTCATTAAGGAAATGATTTGTCTTCTAATATTAAAAGAAAAAAGACTCGCTCAGCTGCCACTTTTAAATGGACCTGCACTGCGCGCAGCTTTCCCATGCGGCATAATATAATAGAATTGTACGTACATGCGTGCATCTGTGGTTTAGCTAATGAGGATACTTTCCATGAAACTTAACAAACTAGAAAATAACACGGAGAGGATGTTAATTTTCAATGCTTACAAAATGAAACAGAATGTATTATAACTCGAGATATTAACTGGTTTATTCAAGCAAGGTTAAGTGGAGAAAAGTGTTTACCGTATATACTCGAGTATAAGTTGACCCGAGTATAAGTCGAAGGTACCTATTGTTACTGGAAAAATTTGTAAAAAACTAATTGATCGAGTATAAGCCGAGGGTAGAAATTATGACCACTACTGCCTTCTGATTTCTGTATTGCTTTTGTGGCTTAAGTGCCCTTTTAAATGGACAGCAGAATTCCCTACAGTAATAACCAAATCCAGTACCAGTAACCCCCAATCCTTGGCAGTCCAGATGCTTTGGTTGGGGGGTTGTAGTTTCTAAACATGTGGAGTGGCAAGGTTCAATAAACTTTTAATTAAGCTTATATATTACAATTTTTCGACCCCATATAGTAAGGGCCCTCTGACCCCCATATAGTAAAGGCACTCGACCCCCATATAGTAAAGGGACCTTGACTCCAGTATAGTAAAGGGCACTCTAGCCCCATATAGTAAAGGCACTCTGACGCCACATAGTTAAGTGTCACCTGAGAGTTGTAGTTTCAAGCTGCACTGCAATAGCAGAACTTTTGCCCCAAACTGGTTACATTTTGCACTACTGGTTACTATCCGCAATTGCAGCATTGTATATAAATTAGGATTGACCCGAGTATAAGCCAAGGTTAGGTTTTTAGGCTATTTTAAAGCCTGAAATCTCGGCTTACACTCGAAGTACATACGATATATTACACATACTGCTGTAGGTATGCTGAAAAAAAAAATGAATTTCATTATATTTGCTTTAGGCTACTGTAGTCTATAGTAGTGAGCTGCCATTTTTAGGTCTGCAATCGTGTCCGACGATCGGTCATGGTTTTCCGCACCATCCATTCGGACAAAAGAAACGGTCGTCGATCGTCAGAGCCGCCTTACAATCCGTCATGCAATAATTCGGCCTGACCGACCGAAACACTGAAATGTCAGTCGGTCGGCCAAATTACTGTATTGTATGGTGTGTACCCAGCTTTACTTGCAACCACTTATTTTCTTAACAGAGAATAATCAAGGCTGGAATAAGCAGTTCACGTACATTTCAGTGTTTAAAGCTGGGTACACACCATACAATAATTGGCCCGACCGACCTTTCAGTTTTTCGGTCGGTTGGGCAAAATTATTGTATGGCGGCGGCTTCGCTGACTGTTCCTTTGTACGAATTGAACAAAGCACCATCGGACGGGTCGGAAAACAAGACATTCGTGCAGTTCCTCCATGGGACTGCACGATCGGCGTGTGTCTAAAGTTTAGTATACACGTGCGATCACGAATGGCCGTATCGGGCGATAATCGTTCCGTGTATGGCACTTCTCATAGAGAGTGGATGATGAGCGGGAGAGGAACGGCCATTCAGCGATAAAGTGACCATAACGGAAGATATCGTCGGAAAGGAACGGCATTTCAGCGATAAAGGACCATCACGGAACGATTATCCGGCGGAGGAAATGGCCGTTCGTACACATGTGTGTCGGCGGGTTGGCACCCGCGATCGCGTGTTGTACGAACCTTTACTGTGGGAAGCGTTCTGTTTTTGCCACGACCGACAGTCCTTCTTCCTGGCCAACCGGTCTGAAGCATGGATCGGTTGCAGGAGGAAGAATTTTATGGTGTGAACACAAGGGGAGGTTCAGTGCAAATACATTTACTTTTCAGAAAAAAGAGCAGTATTTTTTCATCCCAATGACACCTTAATCTGCCCATTCAGCTTGTGTCTGTGTATAAATAAATGCAACCAAAATACTGACTTCCTGTTTGCAGGAACCCCCTAGTAGAGGACCGTTATGGTCTTGCCCTTGACCCAGCGCCTGGGTTGATTGGTTCAGTAGAGATCTGAGCATCTAACAGCCAATTACTGTTATGAACATTCCAAGGATGTGGTGCATCCTGGGGAAGAGAAGGACCGTTAGAACCTGGAATGTCACTCACTAATGTCAACAGCAGGGAATAGCAAAGGACATGAAATCAACCGATTTTTCAAAATGGGAGAGATAATGTAGATAAACTAAGGGTATTACACAAAACTAACAATTTAACAAATATTGATCATTTCCCTTATAATTCAGCTTAACTTTATTTCTGTCCAGAATACCCCCACCCTTTAAGAACAAAAGGACCCCCTTCGTCAGACGTTTCACCAAACTTGGGTGCTGCACAAGGGTAAGTAATACACAAGATAATTATATATATTACTAGGTCTAGCCATTATAGCACGTAATTAACAATGGCTCCAATTTCGACCATTACGAGCTTACTAAAATCTGCATGGTTCAAGGTGAAGGGGTTAAAAACAAAGATTTCTAATGAAATGGCAGAATTATCTGGCAACATTGCAGTGTGTCAGAAAACATCACTCAGTGGGGACACAATTCATTGTGGCTTTGGGTCCTTAACAAATAAAAAGCACTGCAGACTTTGGACAAGCTAGGAGGAGGACGGCAGGGAGCAAAGAGATGAAAGTAGAAATGAACAGGTGCAACACCCCACCTCTAATGCACCCACTGAGGTAAGTACCTTATAAATGGCGGCACACAGTAAGCACCAGTATAGCCGGTTCAGACAATCTGTCAGTTTGAGTACTAAAAGCTAATCTGGCATTGACAGCTATATAGGTTCTCTGAATATGCAGAGCTCACACAGGCACTAAATACAGAGAAAGCAAATAAAGTGTGTTTTTCTGTACCGCGGCCAGGCTATCTGATCTCCCAGTCGGGTCACATGGATCTGTGATGTCTGGGTATATATAGTAAGATAATAATCGGCTACAAAAGGGAACATCAAGACTTTTTGCTATACAGGATTAAAGGAGACTAATGCGCTTCAATAAATTAATTTTCAAATATAACCCACAGAGAGCCCAGTATGAAAAGTATTCCTAATTGTGAAATTCCTTTTGTGCAGAGCTGTGAAAAGATTAAAAGTGAAAGAATTAAGGGGTACCACACATTAACGATATAGGGCCGTACCAATGGGATTATCCCTGTATTCTAATGTGTGTACGGCTGAAATAGCCATTTCGATCAGACATTCCCTCATTTAATGTATTTATCAGCAAGAATGAAAACATTTAAGGGGTATATCTGCCCTTAAAAAAAAAAAATGGTTATTAAGATAATATGTCCCCAATCTGGCAGAGCAAGCTGGCCCCTCCCCATGTAGTGTCAGCTGACAACACAGCCAATAATGACTGTCTTTAGTTGCAGCCTCCTCTGATATGATACAGAATAGTCCACATTTTTACTATAATTTTACATGAATGATTTGTTCTTCGGTTTGTATACAGCTAATTAATTTGGCTTGACAAAAAGCCAAAATTACTGTTCTTTCTATTTCTTCTTCTGTTTTATTCTTCCGCTTTTTGGACCGTATATCCTCCCCCACAGTTCTTGAGCTAGCATGAAATTCGGTACAGACGTGCGCGGGATATAGGAGAAGTGTGCTATTCTAGCTAAGGAATCCGCAGAAGCGTTACGGCGTTATCTGCGAATTTCAGACATTTTTTCCATAGACTATTATGGTAACAATTCTCAAATTACTTTGGCAGCCATTACTTAAAGGGTAACTAAAGTAAAAAAAAAATGGCTGCAACAGTAATGGAGGGTAGGTAAGTAGGTGTATGTACCTGTGCCATGTGGGGGTGTTAAAAAAACAAACTTTTTTGATGATTGGTCAAAGAGCAAGATCACTAATGTTCTCCGGCTTTTTTCAAAGATCAATTGGCGCATTAGTTCTACATAATACCGTTTATCGGCCGACTGCGACGTATGATGAAAGAAATGCGCAGCATTACGAGAACACGCAAATTACAAATATTAACTTCTTTGTACACAAACGAAACATATCTAGGAGCTGTTCAGCTCTGCCATTGTCCCTCCACCCCCTGATTGTCTACCCACCCCGTTTATTAACTGTAAGTGATAACGAACATGTTGTTCTGGGGGAGCTTCTTCAGTAACTGAAACTAAGTTAAGTCTAGATAAAACACACTGGTGTGTTATTGGCTCCTCCCCCCAACTACCCCATTCATCTCTGCTTTCCTTTTCAAGGCAGACAGGGACCTTTAACGCTCCCCTACTATATTATTCATGTCATGCACCTTATGGTGCCCATACACTATTTAGACATTAGACAGATGTAAAATCTTCATAAGACAGATGTCCAATCTATCTAGATCTGCCTAGCCCGTTCTTTAATGCAATTTGAGATCAAAATGAATGGGTCAGATAGGAACATCTCAAAATAAAAAACCGCTGCATGTACAATGTGGTCTTTTAGACATTAGATAGATATCTCAAATCTATCTAATATCTGCCTGTGTATGGCCAGCTTTAGGCTTTGTGCTTCTTCAATACCAACTGTGCAGTGATGAGTCATAGCTCCAGCCCTTTATGCCAAATAGCTAGTGATGTCATAACTGTCCTAAATGTTTCTAGGTTTATTAAAAATAAAAAGTAGAATAGTTGGGCGGCATGGTGGCGTAGTGGTTAGCACTGACGCCTTGCAGCGTGGAGACCTGGGTTCGATTCCAACTTGGACAAGTTTGACAGGAGTTTGTATGTTCTCCCATGCCTGCGTGGGTTTCCTCCGGGCACTCCGGTTTCCCCACAATCACCAAAAAATACTGATTGGATGTTTGGAAATACAACACACACACACAACATGGACAATCAGGGAGATTCATAAAAATATAAAATCGGGAGATTCAATAAAAATATAATAAGGAGATTCAATAAAAATATAAATCGGGAGATTCATAAAAATATAAATCAGGGAGAGTCAATAAAAAAAAAAATTTTTCCTATAAAATGGTGCTAATTGTGCACCAGCCAATCAAATCTTGTTTACCATTTGAAAGCTAACATCGATTGGTTGGGGCAAAATTAGCACCATTTTTAACAAAAAGAACTCTTTACTGAATAGCCCTGCATGTATCACAGTACATATGGCTTTTTCTATAACAGATGCTGCAAGTACCCCTGGCTAGAACATACTGTGAGTGTGAAAGCCTGTGTGGATACGATAGTCAATGTGGTTGTCTGCTGAAATGACAGACTGTAATGCACCCTGCAGATGCTTGCGATGTACCCATTGACAATCCCAGTATGATTTATACCAGTTATGGACATATCAGTATTCCTAATGATCTCCATAGATGATCTGGTAAATCATCGGGAGGGTTTCCTGTATCTTCCCCACTGTTAGAGCTAGAGGCATGCAAGTATGTTGGAGAACAGCCCAGGGGGCATTTGCCCTCAGCTAGTGGGCCAGTCCTCCCTTGGCTCAGTGGTTAGTTATGAGGGGCAGCAGCTGTACTAAAGTGGTTAAATGATATGTTATATGAGACAATACGCCTGAATTTGATAATTGCTACTGTGTGGTCTTTTAAAGGGCATGTCCACCCCCAAAACTATAATCCCCCCAACTACTGGCCCCACCAGAGTGTAGTTAATCCTTACCTCACATCCAGCTCCATAGGGTCTCCTGTAGTCCCCCCAAAGTCCCAAAAACTGCCCACCAGGGGCTAGCAGAGTCCATATAGGACACTGCCTCGCTAGCTTGCCTCAGGTAGATTTTTGCCATGCGTACTGCAGACTTCTCCCCCCCCCCCCTCCCGTTCTACTATCCCTTCCCTAGCATAAAACCCCTTCAGTACTGATTTCCCCCATGTCTCCCAGCCCCAACCGCATATTTTTTTTTTTTAGAAAGCTCCCCAAACTTACTTACCTCTCCTCTTTCCTCCGGCGAAGTGAGCGCCGGCAGCGCGTCTGTGATTGGCTGCCGCTCAGCCAATCACAGACGCGGTGCGCGGTCCCGCCCCTCTGCTTGCATTTCCTTGCAAGCAGAGGGCCGGGAGCGCGGCGGAGGAAAGTGGGGGGTAAGTAGAGTTTGGGGGCTTTCTAAAAAAAAAATATAGCGGGTGGGGCTGGGAGCCCAGGGGGGATCTTTATGAAAAAATATTTTAGGGTGGACAACCCTTAGCTTGTACACACGTTACATTTAGTCTTCAGCTCCCCAGTAACAACAAGTAAAAATTTTTTTTTGACCAATCATCAAAAAAGTTTGGTTTTTTTAACCCCCAACCCGACCCAGGTACACACACCTACTGATCTACTTATTTATATGTTGGCAGCCATAATTAAAGGGTAATAAGTCAAAAAAATTAATTTTGACCCATCATCAAAAAGTTTGTTTTTTTAACCCCACAGTGGTAAGGTACCCCAGCTACTGACCTATCCCTCCATTACAGTGGGCAGCCATATTTAAAGGGTTACTAAAGTCAAAAAAACTATTTTGACCAATTATCTAAAGTTTGTTTTTTTACCCCTAACCCGACCGGTACACCCCCCTACTGATCTACTTATCCATTACTGTGGCAGCCATACTTAAAGGGTAACTAAAGTAAAAAAAAATTTGACAATCATTAAAAAAGTTTGTTTTTTAACCCCCACAGGCACAGGTACATACACCTTCTGACCTACCCCTCCATTCTGTTGCCGCCATACCTAAAGGGTAACTAAAGTTAAAAATTTTTTTTGACCAATCATCAAAAAAGTTTTTTTTTAACCCCACATGGCACAGGTACATACACCTACTGACCTACCCCTCCATTACTGTTGCAGCCATACCTAAAGGGTATCTAAAGTCAAAAAAATTCTTTGACCACCATCAAAAAAGTTTGTTTTTTACCCCCAACTGGACACAGGTACACACACCTACTGATGTACTTATCCATTACTGTGGCAGCCATAATTAAAGGGTAACTAAAGTCAAAAAAAACATTTTGACCAATCATCAAAAAGTTCAATAAAAGTTCTTACTTAACTTGAAAATGATGCTATTTTGCCTAACCAATCAGATGTTAGCTTTTGATTGATTGGATCAAAATTAGCACCACTTGGCGTGGGTACAAACAAAAGTTTTTTTTGTCCCAAAAAAATCCATCATTCCCATTATGAATTTTAAAATCGCAGAAAACACAACACCGTATTCCCTTCAAATGGAGCCCTTCAAGCCAAATTCAAAATTTTAACTTAAACTTTCCCTTCTAGTTATACATTTCTTGCCTAATTCATCTTACTGTTCACGACCTTTTCCTGTTCATTTCCAACACGTAAAATTTGCTAATGGGCCCATATTGGAATATACAATTATCAGCAGTTGTAACATGGCAATGCCAAGACTTTCTTTGTCTCTATTTCTTTCTAGTCTTTCTATCTCTCTATCAATCTGTCTGTAGCTCTGTCTGTCGTCTATTATCTATATATCTATCTATTATAATATCTATTCCTATCTATCTATCTATCTATCTAGATCTATCTATCTATCTATCTATCTCATATATAAGTATTTAAGTTATATATCTTTGTAGCTTTTTTCTATAATACACACGTTTTTAAAGAGTCATTCAATACATAGAATAGCTAAGCACTGTTACAACTGATGACATAGCTAACCACTGTGTATAACTGAATATCTGTACACTGATTATAACTGTAATGACATAGATAAACCACTGATTATAACTGATGACATAGATAAACACTGATAGAATTATTGATGACATAGCTAAACACCGATTAAACTGATGAAACAAGCTAAACACAGATTTTAACTGATTACTAGCTAAAACACTGATTATAAAACTTATGACATAGATAAACACTGATTTAGAATTGATGACATAGCTAACCGCCCCGATTTAACTGATGAATAGCTAACTACAGATTTAACTGATGACATAGTAAACACGGATTATAACTGATGAAATAGCTAAACACTGATTATAACTGATGACATAGCTAAACACTGATTTGTAACTGATGACATATCTAATTACTGATTATAACTGATGACATAGCTAAACAACCGATATAAACTGATGAAAT